>JAPMOB010236107.1:0-13408 GCA_029875015.1 Lepomis gibbosus
CTCTCTCTCACACACACACACACACACACACACACACACACACACACACACACACACACACACACACACACACACACAGCTAATCACCTCAGCGTGGGACTGTACTCCCCAACTTCTCACAAAGAAACTACGTATGAATATTAAACACAAATTCAGACTGCATGCGCGTGTTTTCCTGACACATAGCTGCTCACGTGTGTCTTATGTAATTTGTCACCAGGTGTGTGGATAACAATGGCCTTTTCTTGTATGAGAAACTATGGAGCTGAAGGCTGAGTTTACAGTGTGTGTGTGTGTGTGTGTGTGTGTGTGTGTGTGTGTGATACCTAGCCAGGCTGTGATGGCCTCTTTAATTCCCTCCGTGATTGATTCCCCACTCGTCTTCTCCTCGGTGCTGACATCGAGTGAGCTCGTACAGAGCAACAAGGAAGTGAATTACCTTGAGCTGACAGCTTCCCACGGGATACACATTTCCCAGCAGTCTTTGCTGATGCCAACAGATTGCCTCCTGTTGTCTTTTTCTCTCATGGCCTCTGTCTCATGCTCACACGGAAGCAATGCACTCTATTGCATTTGACAATATGTGCTACAGGCTTGTAGATGCAGCATCATGAGGATATATGGAACATATATCTGCCCACACATATACAACTCATACATGTGTAATTCGTTGAGTTCATTTGTTCACTTACACAATACTCCTTTTGTAGAATTCCCTTTTATCTGCTTAAACCTGTGGAAAAAAACCATACTTAAATACATAAAATTGAGCGAAACTTCACCAGGAGTCACTCATAGACGTCACTCCATGAAGTTGTTAGACACCTGGTATAATAGTCTAAACCTGTCGGTGGCAAAAAGAAGCACTTTTTGTGGACATAATTTTGACAGGCAAAAAAAAGGAATACGTTGTAGCCACTGTGGCAAGTTTGCATGTATTCATGCTGTTATTAGAGTTTATTTTGAGAGTAGAGGCTTAACAGCCATTGTGGCACTAGTTTGTTGACAGTCACAATATTTTTTCACCACTCATCTGGCCGTAATTATGGTCTGACTGACTTGACATGAATGAAACATTAGTTTCAGTTGTCATGAAACAAAGTATTGGACAAATAGAGGTTTTTGATCTGATGATGGCCCTTGGTGAAAAGTTAACCAAAGTTATTACAATTTATTGTGTGGGGATAGTTGATGAGATATTTCACTATAAAACCACAAATGTTGGCCACATGGTGGCACAAGAGGAAAAGTCAGTGGATCCCCGAAGTCATTAGGATTCATCCTCTGGGGGCCCTGAATGTCTGGACCAAATTCTACTTGCTGATATAAAGGAAGTTTCCTTCTTTAAGGGTAATATCACAATCTATCTTTACGGTAACATCACTCAGATCATGTTAGGGTCATTTGCAGAGCTAAGTAAGCCTAAGGTCACAACTTGTGACTCTCCAAAGCAATAAGTTAAACTCCGACTCTGTCTGTTTGGCAGACCGGACTGACGGAGTGGCCTTCATAAGGCAGAACTCTGTGGTCCTGCTCCTTAAGGTCAAGATTAGCTTTATTTAGTTTCAGACAGACAGACTGCCTCTCCTTAGAAAGTGTTGCATGTGAGGTGAACAACACGAAGCGGGACTTAGGCTAACAGTTAAGCATAGTCTCTTGTTTTGAACCAATATCCAATAGAATCTTTACATGGGCATAGAGTGCATAATAACCTTACTCAAACACATAGTGAAGCTCAGTAAGTCCGGGAAGGTTAGATACTCCCTGCCAGGAAGTATACTTCAGATTTGGTTTGTGCCGCGTTTGCCATTGTCCTCAGCCAAGCTTCAATAAATCTCTGCTTAAGAGTTTCCTGAAACTTTCTTCATCATTAGAGTTCACCAGCTCACAAGAATGTCATTCACAGTTCAGATATTTCAGTCTGGACCAAAGTTGTGGACCGACAGACAGACATTGCCGGTAGGTTTGGACAGATACAGTAAAATATTCCGCTGTAGGTAAAAGGAAGTTGGAAAAATAGTGTTGAAGTAAGAAAAGTGAACATTCTCAAATCTAAAGGTAGGCTCCTCCAGAATCCAGGGTTCAAGCCAGAGTTTAGATCAAAAAGTGTTCCTATAACACGGCTTTACCTTCATCCATTACAAGTGATTGCAGGGAGACGTTTAAAAAGTTTACTGAAGAAGCTGACCTGCAAATGTAGAAAGTTATATTAGTTTCTGGATGGGAAACACTTTTTAAAGCTCAAAATCTCCAACCTAAGCTACTCTGAATGCAGATGGAGCGTTATCCAGCGGCACAATTCACCCCTCTCCTCCCGTACGATTCTAACTCCATCACCAGCGTACTCTATCTTCTTGATAATGAGCCTCAATAACTGGACGCTTTCCATAAGTCTGTCTCGCCATAACCTCATCCTTTGTTTCCCCTGGCCAACGACAACTGTGATGAATGAGTCTTTTTTAAAAAGATATCAAATATTCATCTGCCCCCAAACTGCTGAATGAAAAATTGAGAATATATAATTCACAGAGTGCTCGTTTTATGTTCCCCTACTCCCAAATTCAGAATTCACTTATCCCAGACAAGCAATGAGGCTCAGAAAGCAGCCCGGGTATGAGTTATCCTGCAGATTGTTTTATGCGTGACGGTTAAGTGCGATATTCCTGTGATGGATGGAAAAGCAAATCAGTATCCAAAAAACCTTTCTTAGTCATGATTAGACTTGCCTGTGGTGCATTATTTTGGACCTTTACTAAGATTGGAGAGAAGAAAACGGGGAGGAGATGATAAGGGAGAGAAGGACATTTTTTTACTCTTTATTTTTGTCTTTTTTCTGCAACTCTTTGGACTCTTTGTTCCAAACTGTAATTGAAATGAAGTGTTTTCCAAAAAGGGATTGGTAGCCCCCCCCCCCCAAAAAAAAGGAAGAATAGACAGGAAGCAGAAAAAGACTTTTATAAAGAGGAATAAAAGAGTGTGTTTGTGTCTGCTATGGGAGGAGAAAGAATGATAGAAAGGATCTGAAGGTGGGTATGAAGGTGTTGTGTGTCTGTGGCTTCAGGCTGCACATTCATGCACCTGGCAACCCTGAGGGACGGTCTGAAAATTAGAAGGCTAACCTCCACACAACCTTTCTCTCACCCCTTCTCTCTCTGCCCTCTTCCCCCCCATCCTACATATTTGTGAAAATCTGTTGTGTAGACATAAACATGATTAAAAGAAATAGTGAGAGGACATTATTAAGTTAAAAAAGGAATAGCTTGAATGAAATAAGCTTGTGTAGCTACACTGCAAAAACTAAAATCTTAGTAAGATTAGTTATCTTAAGTGAAGGCAAAATATACTTGTTTTTTGTCTGACAAGATATTTCTTCTTACAAGGCGGCTTTTATGTAAGAGAATTTCACTTGTTTCAAGTTTTTTTGGCCTTACGTAGCAAGTGAAATATTCTCGTTCTGTTTGCAGATAATTTTGCTTATTTTAAGTAATTTCCCCCCAATTTTAATGCTTTTTTTCTTGTTTTTAGATAGCTCAGTTTTTGCAGTGTACATATGTAAACTTTTTTTTAATTATTTTTTTTAACACAATTCAACACACAATTTCTCCATCTTTTTTCATCAACATTTATTTTACTATGTCTTCTAAAAATAATGTCCGTATATAACAACCTGAGGTAGATCTGGAGACTGTTCACTGCTAACACAAAATGTTCAAAATGAACGCCTCTGTAAAATGTTCACTCACAGTGTATTTATAAGTTTGTTTTCCCTTCATTGTCTTAGCACAACACACGCGAATATCAAATATCAACGTTTCCATTGTATTGTGGATATTCTAGGCACCAGGTTTTAGGAGTGCAGTTTACCACCATATTATCTTAACCTTAACCAAATGTTTTAGGAAGGAAAGGAAAGGTACAGAATATAACATAATTTGACAACAAAAAACAACAACTGACACTGCAGACAGGGTTTTGTTTTTATTTACTGTTATGAAATATAAAATTAAGGCAAAAGCATTTATACTTGTTCCAAATAGCCACACTCAAAGGCAGTGGGAAAGCCTCTGGATAGTCTTTCTTTGAAGGCATTCATAATGTTTCACTTAATGGTATACCCAGGAAGTGATGGAAGTAGTTGTGTGAAGAATGACATGAAGACCGTGAAAGAAAAGTTCAAACCCCCGCCTACTTTCCCACCTCCCCACACCTGGCCAATTGTTGTATAAAGTGGGTATGCTCGTCAGTGTTGGTTTTAGAAAGGCAAAAAAAAGGCATTTTTGTTACCTCCTGATAAGTCACATATGTGTATTTTATTAATATTCTCAGCAGATATTTGTCTCTTTTATCGACCCTTGGCAAGTACAAAACTTCCATCAATACAAATCCAACCCTCATAAGGATTTTCCTTTCCCTTCAACCCTTGTCCCTCCTTCTCTGGAGCTCTGCTGAGTAAGCACTCCTAAATCTTGAACTTGTGAATACAGCAGATCACCCCCTGCAGACTTCTACCTACACACCAACCTTTTGTGTGTGATTATGTGTGTGTGGCTGAGCCCGCCTGTCTTTCCCTATGTCCTGTGGTGTCTTTACTTCTGTCTTTCTTCTTCTTTCGTCTCTTTTTCCCCATTGCTTGTATTTCTTTATTGTAGGTCTATGCATTCTTCTTCCTCGCCTCTTTGTCTGTATCTGCCAGCATGTGTGTGTCTGTCTGCTCCCTCTCTGTCTCTCTGGCTTCTCCACACAGCCAAAATTATTTTTTATAGTCTCCACCCCCTCACCCCCGTTTTTCTGTCTCTTTTTTGAAGTGGATGAGTAAATGAATCTCTTTGTCTTGCACTGTAGTGTAACCCGCTAATCAGGCCATTCACTGATTACACGCTTCACGCTAATCATGTATGCGTGGTGTGTCTGACTGTGTGCATGTGCAATGCCTTTGTGATGGTGTTGTGCATGTTTGGATGTCATTTTGTCTGGTATAACAGCGAGGGGCATTAGTTGACACTAAACCTTCTTCACGGTGTTGTCAGCTCATTGTTCGGTGAGACACTCAGGTGCAAAAATGCAAAATGCGACACACTGAATCTCTAAAAAGTATGTATTTACAGCGAGTTCCTGCTGTGCTTTTTGTTACCTGCATGGCTGTGTCTGGGAATGTGTGTATTTTTGTGTGTTTATGTGCAGAGAGAAAGAGAGATGGAGGGGTAGAGGAGAGAGATAGGGGCAGCAGGCGAGGTTGGAGGGATGAGGAGGAGGAAGAGGAAGGATGCGAGAGGGGTGGAGGGACGTAGAGGGGAAAACCAATTATCGTCCAGATAACAGGCAGGGTATGGATTTTCTACCAGGCCTCTTCTGCAGCTCTACCATTCTGTTTCTTTCTCTCTATATCTATTTCTGTCTCTCCGTTTCTGTAGTAAATTTAAATTCCAATTCAGGGGAGCTTTATTGACATGATAGAAAATCCCAGTGTTAAAAACTGTATACACTCTATAATGTATTATATTGTTTTTGGCTCAGAGTGTGTGTGCGGTCTGATTAACTACGGGAGATGGCTTGTTGAAATGTGTCAGACAACAGAGACTGACATTTTGTCAATATGCCCCTGTGTGTGTGTGTGTGTGTGTCACTGTGACCTGGCAGGCAGTCACATTAACTAATCTGCATTGTCATGTTGCCCCTCTACATTAAGGGGGTTTGCGTACTTGATAGTTGTATCACAGTTTACAACCTTTAAATGAGGGCTTTGGAATTTTACAGGAAGATATTGTTAGCTTTTTCCTTATCTGTGAAACATTATCAATTAGAAATGTTGCTTCTTGTTTTTTAGAAACCATTGTCACAACATCACATTCCTTGCAGTTGTGGCATAATGCTGCTAGCAAAAGCTGGCACCATAACCATGCAGCAATTTGCAAGTATCAGCTAATGCTAAATATGTGTCTTGGGCTACAAAAAATGTATAAAGATATATTCAATTTGAGTTATCCTAGAACTGAGTGACAGAATTTATAGTTTTGATAGAGACATTTATTTTGACGTAAGAAGTAGTCTCCAAGTTGTATATGTATTAGCCACGTAATGCTAACAAGGTAGTTACCTAGCTAAGTAAAAGCTTATTGCACAAAGACACAGTTTTTGCACTTAAATTCTTAAAGTATTATTTTGCTATATATGTATTAATTTACAGTGTAGAAAAATGAAAATCTCAAATGTTTTGGCATTAAATAAACCAGCCTCAGCCACTTAGTTTTGCTTGTTTTGCACAGGTGAAATAAGGAAAAGAGAAGTGGTCCTTTACTATACTTAACAGCAGGCTGTTAAAGAGCTTGTATTTAGCTGTTAATCGAGCCTATTTGTGAAAGAAAGAAAAGTAATTATCACTTTGGATTTGCACAATCTGTGTGACAACATGTCATCTCATCATCATTGCTGTCACTGCTTTCAAATCAAGCTAGTGACATGCTATGCTAATCTTATTTGAAAGCATCTCAACAGTCACACAACATCTGGAGCAAGTAGGAGTGCTTAGTGTTTGTCATTTAGACATTCAAAATTCAGTCTATCAACAAATGAAAACTGCAGAGAGAATCAAAATAAATGCCGCCAGAAAAAAAGAGATTATACTAGCCTAAGTACTGGCTGTGAAATAAACAAGGAGGCAAGATTATTGTATATTTTCAACAGCAGTACATCAGTAAAAATAAAGGGTTGGTTTGCCCAAATTAAAGAAAAAATTGGTCTATTCAATGCATGTACTTTTGAAATATCCATCTCGGAGATCTGTTGCACGAACTCAATATAAAGGAGGTTAATGGAATTCCATTTTTGTTGCACATAGCATTGGCATCTTAAGATGAATAGTTATGAATGGAATTACTTACTACTGAAGAAATAGATCCTCTGAAAACTGTTGAGTAATGGGGTCAGTGGAAAGAGAAGTTTCTGTCAAATGTTTTGAAATGTCATGTTTGCTTTGGTGCGTTGCTCTGAGCAGTGTTTTGTAATATTTAGTCTATAAATTAAATGGACAAAATTTCGCAATTTCCTGACAGTTTTCAAGAACATCCCAAACTGCAGCTTCCAAAAGGATCATAAAGTTGAATCAACACCTCTCTGAAACAGTTTGAACAGAAAAAAACCCATATAACCTTCATGAAGGGATGATTTATTGCAGGACTGTATTAGACTACAGTAGTAATTTGCTGTTGTTAAGTGCTGCTGCATTGTGGTGTTACCACTAATTTTCATACATTTCTACAGGTATTGGGACTAAAGTAATACTATTAAAATAATTTTAAGTTTCACTGAATTAAACAAAAAAAATCCTAGATGTGATGTTCATTATAGTTTTAACGTGTATAAGTCAGTGTATAAGTTTAGACTGACTCCTGTGTTTGACAACAAAGCTGCAGTGATGACTCCACCTCCCAATATGAACCAGTATAAAATGGATTCACAACAAGCTGTACAATGACCCATCATCCTCATTGCTGTCTGTTTTGTTATCTTTAAAGCAGTATCCCCTATTTTAACTTAATTTCTCCTGGGCTCATCTCTTCTCATTCTTCTATTGTCCTATCTTTACAGCTGACTCACTGTCTTCTCTGTCTTTCTCTCTCTTTCTGCACATCTAATGCTCCAGCTGTCCACTGGACTGACGGCTTTTAGACTTCTATAAACTCTTTTAAAGGTTCTTTTCCCAAACACACCCTTGACGTCACTGCTCTCTAATCCCTGCTTTGGACACAAACATCTATCTACGCACATGCACATTTCACTCTGCAGTGTTTACGCACTCAATTTGAAGCAACAAACAATACGCCCAGATTGTTTAACTGTATCAGGGTGAATGTCAGTGATATAGTCTGTTGAGCATCTAAAGAAACCAAGAGACAGAGAGTGAAAGATCTGTCAGCCCTCTCATCTGTTTGAAAATGTTATCATACCCTGCTTCACCCTTTCATAGCTGTCTGTCATCCTGCGCTGTAATGATAAACAAATAACAAATCATATAGCTGTCAAGTTTTGAGGACAGTGAAATCTCAGTTAAACAAATTTAGTATTTTAGGTTAGAGGTAGGATAATGTAAGATTCAACAGAACCGACACATGTTTCCATCTCTGCTGGAGGGATGAACACCACTGTTACTAATTACATTCCCTCATTTGGTGTTTTGATGACGATAGTGGAGAACACTCTGTAACAAGTTGGTTCAAATTCTTTCAGTGGAGCACAGTTAAGCTGAGATCTTGTAGCTGTGAAGGCCATTGTAAAGATTAATCCAGGTTGTAGGTTGAAACCTGTCATGGCATCTGAATTGTAAGTCATAATGCTACATGTAAAATGATTTTACTTTTTAACTGGTTTTGACCAGCTTTTGCACAAAAAGAAATGTCCAGGTGATACTGCTGATACTGATACTGTCACACCCAGTGTTGACTGAATAACCTGATGACTGACAACTGTGTACAACCCAAACATCCGTATTTTACCTTAAGTGTTTAGATTCTAATTAGATTCTGCCTCTGCAGTGATGGCGGCGACACAAGCAACACAACACATAAATCAGTCGGTAGTTTAATCAATATGATGCACTTCATTTTCACAGTCATTAAACCATTCAGTGCCTCCTGTGCCTTGTAATTGCATTAGAATGCATTACATCAAATGCATCTGTATCTGCATGTTTCTGCACTCATTTATGAGTTTGAGTACATTTCTCCTTGAATTTGTCACCTGTCTGAATGTGTGTGTTTGGGTGATTTATTGGAACAATCCCAAATCTTACTTTTATGTATTAAAGTAATCATGGAGGCAGATGAGAGTCTGCTTGTGTGTTGATTGGATTAGAAATTATTTGTTCAGTACTGCAGAAAATTGAAAATTTAACAAGATACATTTTAGGTTAATCCCAGAGATTATCTGTTTTTCAAAATTTGCCTTTGTCTTCCGGGCTAAAGCTGTACTGTCCATCTCAGATGTACAATGTACAGCATAGTGCTATATAGTACATGTATTTTAGTTTTGTACTAACAGGAAATGACAGAAGCTGCTGACCAATGTTTCATGCCAATCAAACTGCAACTTTAAAACACAACTGACAGGTTGAGTCATCACAAATAGTGAGCGAAACTATTCATACCTATTAATAAATTAATTTATTTTTTGCTTTGAGATATGTTGCTACAGCTGTTTTGTTATATATTGTTCTGTTTAGCTTATGTGGACATACTAAAAAAACCTAATTAGAATTTGATAATGATATACAATTGGGAAACAGGTACCTGAGCTGCCAATGAAAACGCTTTCAAGAACTGCCTCATTTGAATCACAATATTGCTTACATGTAGATGTCTTTGACTGCATTTCAGTCGGTATGAATGAGGCTGTGTGTGCTTTTATCTTTATTTGGAAGACTGAGAGTGTGTATTGCTTACAGTCATGTTTGGATTGTTTTTTTGTTGTTTTTTTTTTAAATCTCTAGTACTCTGTGTGTGAACTCCAGATAATCCCCAGTGTTTGACTGGCCTGTAAATAGCCATGAGAAAGCCAGAGAAAAACACACACACCCTTATTCATTCTCACTCTTTGGACATTCTCTTTTCAGCATCCAGAGATTTGGAGTAAAGCTCTCTGTCTCCCAAACACCTTACTCTCCCATACCAGTTTGCGTCTGTCCTCCTGTCACACAAAAAGTCACGCAGTGATTTGGTTTCCAACAGTTTTACGATTTATTATGAGGTGTTTTTCTCTGTGTTTGTGTGTGTGTGTGTGTGTGATTTTTTTTTTACACAAGCCTGCTCTGTGTGTTTTCCAGAATTACTTTTCTTGTCTTACATGTGTGTTTGTGTTGACTTTGGGTAGATGAAAATGTTTTTATTTATTATGAGCACAGTGCATGTGTACATTGCTGCAGTGGTTTCCAAAGTTAGGTGACGTGTAAATGATTTATTACATGTCATGTCTTTTCAAACATCAAAATTTAAAACAGTCAAATTACTATATTTAAATTCCTGTAAAATTGGCAGTTATAGCGGAGTTAAGACCGCCAACATTACAGCCATAAGAAATAAATCTCCATGAAGGATTGCCCTGTTTTAAAAGACTTTCGGAACCACTTATGTTTAGAGACACAAAATGGCTCTGTCGGCTGCATTAAACAATGCTGGAGTGTTGACACTGAGAGGGAGGAGAATTAAAAGCTCCCTAACAGTATCAGTTTCAACACCGTTCATTATTCCTGTTCTCTGATTAAGATACATTTTAAGTGAGAGTCAATAAGAGTTATTGGCAAGAAATTTAGTAATGATAGAAATATTCTGGGAACTGCAGTTGTCTTGTCCAGAGTTAGATGAGAAGATTCATACGATTGATGAGATCAGGCCATTAAATATGAAGCCGGTGCCAGGAGGCGGTTAGCTTAGCTTAGCATAGCTTAGCATAAATACTGGAAGCAGGGGGAAACAGCTAGCATGGCTTTGTTCAGAGTTCAAAAATCCACTTACCAAGCACCTCTAAAGCTCACTAATAAACCCGTTGTATATAATTAGTTTAATCCCTACAAAACAAAAATAACATGTATAAAAGACAGCTTGTTTTTATGTTGTAGTTTTTGTACAGTTTTAACAAAGGAGATACAATCATGATGGTAGGTGGTTTTTTTAAGTCTTTGGATAGGCTAACTGTTTACCCCTTTTTCCAGTCTTCATGCTAAGATATGCTAACCGGTTTCTGGTTGTAGCTTCATATTTATTGTATAGATGGGAATGGTCTTGAGCATCTGACTATTGGCAAGGAAGCAAATATTTCCCAAAAAAGTCAACTACACCTTGAAGTAATTTTGTACTAGAAGTGTCAAACATACTTGTTTTTATTAGAACAAATAAGTACTGAACTAACATGATGAGCCTGACCCACTTGTTTCCAATTTAGCTTCTTCAAATTTTCAAGAAACACAGTCTGTGTCTTGTAATTTAGCAGAATAACGTCCCTGTGTATCATAAAATGACACTTCTTACAGGCAAATTCTTGAAATAAGTTGATATGAAATGGAAACAGTTGAACTTATCTCAGCCCCACTGGGAGTTTAAGACATGAGATGAAATTACTTGTTAGAGTGAATACTTTTGCGCTGCAGATATTCATAGACCAGGGAAAGGAACAGAGAGTGAGAGAGTGAAGAGAGCGATGTGGTGTAGCTGATAGAGGGATGGCAGAGATGACAGAATCATTATGGTAATGCTCTCCCAGTTGCTCTCTTTTTTTCCCATTTCTAAACTAAAATCTGAACCCCAGATTGCCGTTTCCCAGGCTGCTCAGACAGCTATCGCAGATATGCTGATAGTGACTGGCATGCAGGCCATTTTCACAAATGAATGGAGCTTTCACAAATGATCTGTCACTCCTTCTCTCTATCGCTCCCTGTGCTCTTCTTGGTGTGATGGCATGTCTCTGCACCAGGCCTTGGACACACACATTTAGAAACACACACCCGCAACTACGCACGTCCCAACTGTCATTTGCCACCTCGCCTCAGCGGGAGCAGTCAGCCTAGATCTCTGAGCTCTGCTGCCTGAGGTGTGTTTGCTGGATGAGGGGGTGTCTGACCGTCTGTTACTGCCATGGAGGGCACTGGCAGGGGCAGGATCAGGCACAATCAGGTCCCAGCAGGTCTCAGCAGGTCCCAGTGGGCGTCACCCTGCCTGCCCCTGACCAGAGACTCAATGCCGGGCTGCTCATGCGTCACAGACAGACCTTTTGGTACGATGTTACTGTTGACCACATGCCCATTGTTCTTTATGTACCGTTTGCATAATGTATGCTGATAAAATTATGAAACCTATGCCTTAGTGACACGATATATATATATGTAAGTGTAACTATTCTTGTTTTTTGCACAAAATAAATTTCAAAAGAATTTGAATGAACACGTTATTCATTCACAACCCATGTAGCCATCCTGACATATACAGCATTATAAAATTAATCCTATTCCTTTAAGTTGCAGTGCCCTGCTGGCTCTTTTAAGCTACCTGCACCGTAGTTAAGGTAAGTCCACAAACAGCCTGACTGTTACCCACAATTTTTCTACCTATGGTGTCAAATTCACATTTTTTTCAGGTAGTTTGGTGTAAAATTTATCTCTTCAATACTGCTCGCTGATGTTCTACATTTTGTGTTAGCATTGGGGGCAACAAAAGCTTAGGTAGGGCAACAAGGCATGCAATGGGGCAGACAGTCAGGGCATTTCGAAACAAATCTGTTGCACAGCCTTATACATGTCTGTGAAGATTCTCAGTCATCCAAAGCTACTGAAAAAGTATCTTCAAACAATTCCAGTTGCCTTTGATTTAAACCTTCCTTTGGATAGCCTTATACATGTTTTTGTATAGTTTGTAAAATGTACATGGTAATTTCCAAACAGATCAATACAGATTAAATATCAAAACATTTTCAGTTTGAAAGCAGGGTGCGCATTATATGTACGCATGTGTACACATATGGGTGTGTTCATGTGGGTATTATACCATGTCATATCTGTCATTCTTTTTCTGATTAAAGCATGCACTGCTAACGGCTGTGTGGGTGATATATATTTATGTCAGTATGTAACTGCAGTTGCATAGGGAACAGCCCATTATGTTGTTGTATGAATATTTGGGGAAATATGGTGATCCCAATCATAGTGTAGTGGCTCTTCCTAAAATGTATGAGACCATTGTTCCAAGCAGGTCAGCTTTACGGTAAAATGTGACTTTAGTATGATTGTATTTAAATTTTTCGAATAATGGACAATATCATATTATATATACTGTGATATAAAATTACATATACTTCCATAAAGGACATGAGTATTGACAAACTGCATCAGTTTTTCTAATGCATTTTCGGTTTAGTTTTCAATACATTAAACATAGTTATATATAGTATACAAGCTGAAGAAAAACAAAAAAGAATGTCTTCCAAAAACGTTCTGTGGCCATTTTAGAGCTCATTTGACATTACTAATAATTTATAGACTTTAAAATGGCTTATCTGAGGCAGTCAGGTTCTCTGTAGATTCAGATTTTAAATTTCTTTCTACAATTTAATTCTTCTTGACTCTTAATGTAACGATCTTTATGAATTGGCTTTGTCCTAAACCTTTTACATTGTTACAGTGACTACCTTTACATGCTGTCAATATTCGGGTTATGGTCGGGTTAAGGTCAGGATTCGGGTTTCTGAAACATTCGGGATAACCCGTTTACATGCGTGAGAAGAGAGAGTTTCTCCTGTATACATGGAATTTGTAATCAATTGGCAATACCGCGATGTAAACAACGATTACAGCACGGTTAACGTCTGCACGTACGGACAACCTTAAGACGCAATATGCGTCATTTCCGATTCTAAATGTAAATGTCAGTAT
>JAPMOB010236118.1:0-12889 GCA_029875015.1 Lepomis gibbosus
GCATCGCGATGCAGACGTGGAAGATTATTAATCGATTAACAAATGTCTAAAAATCGATTATTTAAATGTTAATTGATAACCTAATGTTGACGGAATGCAAAAGGCGGAACTCGCGAAAGTGCAGTGCCCGTACCGTCTGTGGAGCGCATGCAACAGAGAGACCACTGTCCCTCTGTATTCGTCACCATTGTGAAAGGAATAACCACCACAAAATGTCACAGAATTATTAATATCAATGCGCAAGTACTTATTTTAAGTCGCACACCGCGAGCATGGTGATGCTCGGCAGCTCTCTGTGTATTGTGTGTGTGAGGCCGAGCGAGTGAGAGAGAGCGAGAGGCAGAACGTGACGGTGAAAGTTAGCGGAGGAAAATATTAGCAGTAAGTTTCTGTCTGGTACTAAACGTGCAGTGTAGGTCGCTGTGTGTCTGTTAATAAAAATCTGTAGTTTCTCCAACGGCTGGAAAAATGAAGGCTCTTAGCGCTAGCTAACATCTATCCTGTACAAGGCCCTGCTCTATGTCCCCCACATCAGACTCTGGACTTTTGGGAACAGAGCCTTCAGCATCACAGCCCCCACCCTCTGGAACTCATCTCCACAGAGACTCGACATACTCCCTGACAGTTTAAAAAAATCTACTAAAATCCAGCTCTTTACCCCAGGCATTCAGTCCTGAATTACTTTTTTTTTCTGTCACTGTAACTATGTGTACATCGATAATCGTTTTATAATCGAATCGCAGCCCTCTGAATCATAATCGAAGAGATTCCCACCCCTAGTACCCACCCAGCCACAGCCTGTTCACCCTGCTGCCTTCCGGGGAGAGATATAGAAGTTTCTGCTGCTCCACTACCACACTACAGAGCAGCTTTTCCCCGCAGCTATCAGACTTTTAAACTCAAATTCATCCTCAGTACTGCTCCACTGAATATAGTTTTATTTCTGTGATTGTTTTTGTATTACTGTATATTGTCTGCCATGCAGAAGGAAACTACAAACTTAATTTCACTTTACAACCTGTTGTAATGTGACAAGTTAACCTACCTTCTACTTTGTATAAGGAGTTGATGTGTATGTGTGTGGTGAAGGAGGCATGTGTAGCATGAAAAAGTTTAATAGTAATCATTTTTGTCACTCCTATTATTAGTCTTTGTCTTACCATGAGGGGTAATCATCCTCTATGTTTTAGAACCACTGTTCCCATGATGCATTTGGAGATGTTAACAGAAAGTATAATCTTACCACAGACTCTGTTAGTTAGTTGTGGGCTACAGCCACATTTGTTAGCTTTTTGGTTACCTATATTTGTTTACATTTTGGCAAATTGACATCATTACAAGAATGCCAGATTAGATATTGGCAGTTCCTCTTTGTGTTGTACCCATGGATATGTTACTCCGACTCTGAAGAAAACTTAAAAATGTGATGATTTCCACACAAGTTCTGAAGTTATAAGGAGCATCTCTTTTCTCTGATTGGATTTATGGATGTTCTCTATGTTTGCTGGAAACTGTAAGTCACACTGAATGTAATAATATGTATATCATGTCATGAGTCAGTTATGTTTCAGAGAAGGAGTACAAATTTTTGACTCAATGGGATTTAACCCCCCCCCCCCAACACATCTCTCCTGTGCAACATAGTTCTCTTTTACAGAGTACATAGCAACCTTTTGTGGCAAATGTTACACAAATCACCGCTAATGCATCATATTCTGAGTCAGTGTCACATTAATTCTGCTTGAATTGTTCCTTGTATGGTGAGTCAGATTCAAGGTAGTGAAGGTACAAGGGGGAGGGGGGCATAGAAAATGCTGAAAGAGAAATGAAAAGCAGAGGTGCGCAAAGCTTCATTACATGCATTGTCACTCTATATACAAGGCTATCTGCATTCATCCCATCTCCAGACATCAGACACCCACCTCAAAGCTAGTTCCCCTTTTCTCCATTACCCTCTCCCCCCTCTCTAGGACGCTGGCCATTAGCTCCCTCCAGAGCTGGAGATATTAGGGCTGTTTCACATTCATTCATTAACACTATCTTCATGCAAAATGCAGATTCCATTAACAAACAGTCTGTGTTTCTGCCCTGGGCTAGCAGGGAAGATGATTCAAGACTTCTGTGGAGAACTTCAAACTGAGAAAATGCAGAATGGGACAAAACATCTCTTTAAAGAGGTCATAGAGGCATAATAATGATATTAAAAATTCACAAGCCTTTTTCTTTTGTCTCTTACTGAAAATTATCACAAATGGGATTCAGGTTTCCTTTTTCCCCTACATGAACAAATCTATCAATACAGGCTGTTTCTGTGTATACCCTGTTTGAACAAATATCTTCCTCTCAGCTGGAACGCCTGTATTGCCTCTGTAGATCAGGACATTTAATTATTAAATGAATTAATCCAATGATTGTACAGTTGGTCGGATGCAGCGTTGCAGCAGTTAAATGCCTCTTTATACAGATGCTGTGCTACATAACACAATCTCCACTACATGCAGTTTTAAATCATGTCTCCTTCTAACTAGATGTATGTAAAATGTGAATTATTCATAGATAAAACATTCTAGGATCTGCCAACATATGCGCAATTATTGGTAGAATAATCATAGGGGTGGAGGAAAGATGACTTTGTCCTGGTGTTTCCTGTATATCTAATTCAAGACAGACATTTTTCTGAGAGAGAGAAAGATAAAAAATGTGTGTATGAGAGGCAGTGAAGCAACAAACAAGAGGCACTAGCTGAGGCTTTGTGTGTGTCCCACTTTGCTTGAACTAATTTTTCATGTCGCACTACAGTTTACAACATCAACACACAAAAGCACCCTTTGAGCTTTGCTGTTGAGGAGCGAGGCACAGTAGTTCTTAAGCGCTTGAATCAGAATGTCCTAAATGTGCCAAATGAGGCAGACTAAACGAGTGGACAGTATGCATATTCAGCTTCGCTATAATGCTTTTCATTCAAAAACTAGGCTCCACATAAGCTCAAGAAGCAACTTCACAAGAATATATATTATTTCATTGTGATACACTGTACTGTTTATTTAAATGCTTGTTTGCGTTGTGTCAAGCCAAGACTCAGAAAGAAACCCTAATATAGATTCACCAGTCTAACCTGCATTAGTAAAACAATGATGCAGATGCTCCACATGTGGCATTTAATTTGCCAGGGTTCCCAGCCAAAGGAACGTCAGTTGACTGATAGTCATGCAAGGTAATGCTTTGACACTACAGATCAATACACTGGTGTCATGCATATGGAAATGAAGAGAGACATGCATGACTCATGAAGTCTAAATGAGAGGAAGGACCAACATTTTAATTTCTTTTTCACAGTAAGGGTTGAGTTTTAGCCCATTTAGAAATTATTTTAGAGGTACAACCATTCCTAGATGGTACTTTGTTCTTATAAGTACGTTTCACCCCTATGGAGTTAATACACAAAGAGCAAATTTTATCGTTTTAGGTCTACAGAAACAACAAGGCCAACATGTGAATTTCTTTCAAGCTTGATCACAAGAGTGGATGATGAGAAATATTTCTTGTGTCTGCTGCACATAAATCAAATGAAGGAAGACGTTGGCAGCTGCCATGTAAAGCACTCTCACACACCCTCTGAATCCAATAAATATCTCCCCAAGCACACCACTCTAATAGTCAAGTAATAGCTGGCTAACAGTGCTGAGCACATTTCACACCGAGCAGGGGAGATAGTTTTGTCACAGAAAGCGAATGCTCCCAGTGCACCTCCCTCGGTGGTGACAATAGGGGGGAAAAGACGTATTTGTGAGGAATCACACATTTCAAATCACACATTGAGCTTCTAAGTATAGCCCGGGTTTATCTGCGCTCCTGGAGACAGAAGCTATGAATACTGCATCCCTCCAATTGCTGCCACCCTGTCAAAGAGGGTTTCAATGTTGAGGCATGCTTGAATGGATAAAGTGGATTTTTTACCATGAGAACACCATTCACTTCTCTCCTGTGTTCCTTAACATACAGACGTGGGATGACGAGGGGAACTGACTGTTCCTGAAGGACTCAAAAGCCACATTATTTTAAGAAAGGAAGCGTCAGAACCTCCCAAATCTTTCTGGAAAACTCTGAACAGGAGAAAGTGATGTATTATTGTCTCCACCAGCCAAAGCCCCAGTTTAAAATGAGGTCCAAGTGTTCAACAGGGGAGGCAATCTGTTTACAGTGACTGTGTCTGTTTCAGCTGCTAGAACTCAGTTGTTAGTCCTACTTTTTTGTCTGGACTAAGATTGACTTCATGGTAAAAGCAAGCAAACTGAGTTCTATCAATTCAAAGAGGCACAGCTCAGAACCCCTGCCACGATTTCACTGTTGAACACCTGGACCTCATTTTCACTACTGGCACTGTCATTTGTGGAGATAATCGTGCATCACTTTCTGATATATAGTGTTTTCAAGAAACGTAGGGTGAGCTCCAAATGCTGGTTTGTGCCAAATGGGTGTGGTTTCCACACCATTTTACATTTGGCTCACAAAATGACAGGTCCCGTTACGTGACGACCTGAAACAGTGGCAGGTCCATGTGAAGCAAACAGTGGAGACAAGTAAACATTCATTTCACACGGTTGAATCAAAGTCTTTGCCAACATTTACATACAGTGTTACAGCATTTTAAAATGTTAACATACCTGCTATTTATGTATCTGATTCTGAATGAAACTTATTTCCCAGGAAGTGGTCCCACAGCTGCAGCCACACTACCTGTCACTGTTTAATAATTTTGTTTGATTGTCAGCCAATTGGGATTGAATGTAATATTTGCCATTTGTACTCCTAAGTATCTTCCCCCACCCCTGTCACTACACAGCATGTGGCCTGCAAGGCCAAGTGGAGCGCACCCTGAGTGATTTGAATGAGTGTCAGGAGGTCACAGCAGCATGGTCTTAATAACACGTTTTTCTCCAACTGCACAAGAGCACTAACACTCTAGTTTCATTCGTCCTCTGTGCAAGAGCTCGGCTGAAATCACAGGAGTTTTACCCTGTTATATTCATTGCTTCGTTGCCATACTTATTAGTTTTACCATTTCTTTTTTCTCAAGATCATTGCTTTGTTGATTTTTAATGGTCCTGTATATATCAGGGTGTATGCAGGATCCTAAAAGGTATTAAAATTAATACATTTATTTAGCTACTGTTAAGGCCCTTAAAAGGATTAAAAAGTTGCCTTTTCCAAGGAATTGAAAACTGATACTTGTTTGTTTCAATATGTTCTATGCATGAATTTAATCAAAACATAGGCGCATAGTTGAGTTCTAGTTTATTTATGGAATCCTGCTAGATTTGATGCCATCTAAAATTGGCAACCATCAGACAAGGTGTTAACCTGTAGAAAAGATACAACCTCATAAACCTTGCGTTGGGTTAGTCACTCAATTTATTCAACTCCAATCTGTGACGAAAAAAAAAATGTCCTAAAAAAGGCCTTAAAAGGTGTTGAATTTAACTTCAAGGTACATGCAGATACTCTCTCTCTATATATACATATATGTCCAAGGTCATGAGCTTGTATTCCCACCATACACCCAAACCACCTTCCCACAACTTCTGGCAGAACATAGCAGTTCATGTACTGCTAATACAAAAACAAACAAAAAAAGGCTTTGAACATAGTTAATGCACCAATTACATTCCCTCTAAAACATATAGACAAAACCATTTAGTGGTATTTAAAATGTAATTGTTAGGGCTGTATAGTTGCACTAAAATAGTTGTGACAATAAAACATCCCTAAAAATTATATATCTTCCCCAATAATTCCCTTTGATCAGACTGATAAGACACTCTCACAGATTGCATTGTATTGTGGTACACTGGCTCAAGGGTGCACTGTGTTGGTCAAGAGATGTCGGTAGATTGATGTTGAGCTGCTCGAGCATCAGGCCACACACTCTCTGGCACTCCTGAGCTTGTATCAAAGGTCCCCGTCAACATCACAACCAGTACCCTTTTAGGCACACTCACTTCCTTGCGCTGTCATCTTTCCTTTTTTGTGGTATCATTACTAAAAAACTGGAGAGCAGAGCCCAGCTTGCTTAATGCTATCTGCCAACACTCTATTTTGCCATTCATCCCTTCTTAGAGGGATCTATCCAGCTTCAAAGGGTACCCAGTCAGCCTTTGGTCTGATGACATGGATTAAATCCCCAGACTAAAGATTTTATAAAAGTGATTTTTTTTTTTGCCCTTCTTCATCTAGTCAAATGTGCATACTGGACAGTTGGAGTGTGGCTGAAAGAGCATGTTGTGAGTGTAACTGAGACTTAAATATAGACATGCAAACAGTGAATCAAAGTGCATTAGGTTGTAAGCTTTGCCTCATTGCTAATTGGGTTGCCAGTGTGCTCTTATTAAAATCTGCCACTTTTCTTTTTCCCTGTTCCAAGCCATATTCTATGATTCTTGGCTGAAAGTATCTTGCAAACCATTAGAGAGGTATAGTACAGCGCTGCAGGCAAATAGTGTATGATGGTTGTTACAGTCAAATAAATGTTACAGTAGCTTGGAAACAGTATTTGTGTATCATAGCACAGAAGCAAACCACAAAAGCACCAAAAGCAAGTATAAAATGTTGTCCACGCTCTGTGCCTCTTCCTATGCATTTTTTTTTGTCCTAATTGATGTTTTCGTAGCAGTTATTCGCGGTACTCAGTTGACAGTTTGAGGTTGATGTGGAGGGGTTGTCCTTTTCATTTACTGTTTTATGATCCCATTATAATGAAGCCTTTCAAGGCCATAATTGTGCTTGGCGGCTATGCAAATACACTTCACTTGACTTTGTGAACAAAAAATCTAAAATTTGACCTTACAAAAGCTTTTTAATTCAAGAAGTACTCAAGTCAGTCACGATACATACGTTCCTCACAGCAGGTCCGGGTAATGGCTTTGTGACAGTGGCCCTGAGCTTAGCCACAGGGCCTGTCCCCTGTGATCCAGCTGCCATCAGAAGCCTCTGACCTGTACTGCTACAGAGGCTATCTGAGGACTGAGAAGTAACTGCCCTCAGAGTTTGAAGGAGCTCCTGTCAGGGAGCTAACCAATCTGTGACAGTGAGCAGCAGTGATTGAAGGTGTTAATGGCCTGATGATGGCCTGTCTGACCCTCCCATCAATCCCACCAGAGCTCAGTGTCCAAAGTCAAGTCACTTAACACAGTCCATATACTGTATATTCAAAGCCTGACCTAATGCAAGAATATGCCCTCACATTGCTTTTTATTCAGTATTTGTCACTATGAAATGTAGAACACTCAACTCATAGAACTGCTGTGGTCAGAAAACTACAACTTCATTTAGTGTTGTATGCTGATACCATGTTGCAAGATATGCTTTATTTAGATATAAAACAATCGTTCAATTAATCAATTTAATTCAACTTACATAAAATTAATTTGCAAAAATTTTAATAATCTAATCTAATAAAATTTTAATAATCTAATTTTCTTTTTAAAGAAAAAAAAAAGATTCAATGTTTCCAGCTTCTCAAATGAGAATATTTGGGATCTGGATTGTTAGTTGGACAAATAAGAAATTTTAAGATGTCATCTTGGGAATTTTTCACTATTTTTCACATTTAGTCGACGATTCATCAGTGAATTCAGAAATTGATCCGATTAAATGAAAATGCTAATTAGTTGCTGTCAACATCTTGGTTAGGCTTATCTCAGTAGCCCTAAGTGAGAGAGATCAACTCAGCTTCAACTTTATATGAAAGAAATTTAAGTGTGCAGGTTGCAGCCAGGAATTTAACACAGATCATAGAAATGCACCAGTGACAACAAACAACAATAATGCAAAGTAACAAACAACAACAAAGCAACATAACAATTGAAACGAGATTGTTAAATGTTCCAAGATATTCTGAATATGTCCGCTGGTCATCATCAGATTCATTAATAACCACAGACACAAAAAAAGCCAGTGATAATGAAGAATTTAGAGGCTGTTATGACTCATTGCTCTCCCCCGCTGTCTGCAATAAAATTGAAAGTATGTCTTTCATATCAATACACAGTACTCTGGGCATGGCCTTGTGCCTCCTCTGTGGCTTTCAGCAGGAAACGTATTTGATTCCAGGGTTCTTCCTGTGTATAGTCTCGCTTGTGTCTTGTGTCTAAACTTCAAGGTCTTTCTCTCACAAAAATCATTTTCACGGGGATAAAAGAAGGCACCTTAAATTCAGGGTCCTTTGACATAGTAGAATTTTGAAATGCTATGATTGTGTGTGTGTGCAGTATCCACATTTACAGCCTTGATGTCTGCATCTTGGGTTTTTTAAATTCCTGCTGTATGACAGTCTCCTTAGTCCTCTTTATCCCTCCCTCAGTGTCTTTCGTTAAATTCTCCGCAGCAGATAGTGGGAGAATGCAAACCTCTTCTTTGTAGCAAAGCTTAAACATAAGCATAAACCAACTAACTTTGCATAAGGCAGTCCTGTAACTGAAGACTGAAGAGTGGGACCTGATAATTGTTCCCTTCATCTGTCTTGTTAATTCTTAGATCAAACAAGATTAGGCAGAGTGTGAATGAGACACTGATTGCAAACCACAGCTAAGAGTTGGACGGGGTAGCAGCTCAACAACACTGCCATCTGGGCTTAGAGATCAAGGCAAAACATTTTTGTGAAAACTCTGTTTCATGTCCCTCTTTGACATGACAACAAAACTCTTGCGGATTGTGTTGAAAGATGCTAAAATACAGATTCAGCTGACCGCTATGCAATTTTCAAGGCCTCGCCTGTGCTTCTGGAGTCATCTTCCATAGCTGAATTAAAATTTTTGTTCTACTAATTGTGCTTAAAAATTAATGCAGGTTTTGAGAGCCAGTCTACTGCTAGCATTCATCATGTTCTGACAGCTTTCCCTGAAGATTAAGCATTCACCCTCAACGCCAGAGGAAAATAAGGAGGAGCCCAGATGAGAAACAGGGTCATTAACTTGAGGCTCCTCAGCGGAAATAGGTGTCTGATTGAGCAATAGGGATTTTCTGAGAAGAAAGCTTTGAAAAAGACTTTGATCCATAAAGGGATCATGTAAAAGATTTGTATGAGTATTTTTGTAAAATATGGGACAGCTGGATACTGGGTGATGCTGTGGTGAAGATTATTACAGGAGCAAAATTTCTCTCCTCATGATACGCTGATCTTTTGGTTCTGGATGAGAGAAACAAAAGCTGATCACTAAGCCCACCAGGTGCTGTCTGTGTGGTAATCTAAGGTGCATTTGAAATGGATTCATTGCACAGCAGCTTATTGGTATAGCTTTGCACTGAAGTCAACTTGTTTAGGGGATTAGCTGCTAAAGACTGAAATGACATCAGAAACAAGTGCTTTCATTTTTACCTCCACTTTGGAGGAGATGAGTATCCAAATTTATACAGGATTTCAGAATCCCTATCTCTGCCTTTGTTCTCAAATATTTGTCTTTTTATAAATTTTGGTGGGCCTGTCTGAAACTTTTTAATCTGAGTACCTTTTCTGGAAACAATTGAAAGTTTTCCTGTGGATAAAATTATCTGAAGGATAATTTCAGGACATTTTGCAGTTGTACCTTCATTATTATGCAGTATGTACCCAAAGTGAAGAAAATGTTTTACCTGTAAACAATGGTGTAATCTTAAGGCAATACTAAGAAAATCTGTTTAGCATTTTCCCAATTTTCTCATCTTAGAAAAGAGTAGAAAAGAGTTCTTACTGCTTTTGCTCACTCTTGCTGTGTGACGGGTGTAAGCTGAAGGTTCTATTGACTAAACCAGGACATGATCCCTCACTGATCTTCCCACTTGGGAGCACATCCAGTTGTGTTTAATGGAGCCAAGCCAGAAGCACCGCCTGCAGGAATTTTACCAGGGTCTCAACAGTGATACACAGGCTGACTTAACTAACTAGTAACTCTACCTTCAGCCTGATGTGGTTACATAACACTATCAGCACCTACTGTGTGCCTTTATGGTGGGTCAAAATACATCTGGGTCCATTGCATGCCTGTTATTGTGAATCTGTGAAAAATGTTCAGTTTGAAAATGTACTTGTGCCTGTATTTGTTCGTGTGTAGGTTAGCTGAGCATGGATGCTCTTTTTTTAGCAATGCACTGCTGCCTACTCTCACCGTTGCACACAGTCACAGCTAGACGCTGCACAGTACACTCACAGTTTTATCTGTTGGTCACTGAGCAGCCCCTCTGGAACTGTTGCCTTTGACTCACTGCTCTTACGGCAGCTGAAAAGTAAAACCTTGAAAAACAACTTAACACAGAAGTTTGCAACTTTTACTGTCAAGCTGCAGCACACCTAAAATGGTTGTTATGAAGTATCATGTAATCTGTATTTAAAATATCAACATTTCCACATATACAAGCCCTTTGGTGCCTAAATGCAGAAAGCCATTAGTGCTATAGTCAAGTGTGAATGTGATGACGAGCTGGTGCCTGTTTTGTTTGTATCTTGTGCTCCACATAAGGGAGCACATACTGTATGTCTATAACAAGGTGATGCACATCGACATTGCTGTCGTCTATCAAAACATAGGCGCTTATCTAAAAGAATGCATGTATGTAACACAGAAGAGATATTATTTCAGATCTTTAAATATATTTACTATTTTTCAAAGCCACAAACCGCTCACTCGATGTACATTGTAAATGACTGCACTACACTCTGGCTTTGTGTCTTACTGTACTGTATGTCTTATTGCTAATAAAGGTCCTGTCAAGCTCTGCCTCATGTTTGCCAGGGGCTGCTTTGCTGTGCCAGTGCATAATTGTACAGGTCTCCCTTGTCAGAACTCCAAAGCTCCCTGGGCTCGACATGAAGCATCACAGCAAGAGAACAAGGGTCACAACCAGTAGACATATCATTAATCACAGAATCTGGGGGTTTTAGCCTGGGATTATCCGCCCGTAGGGGGGCTGAGTCAGTTATGGAGTCCCCCCTAGGAGCCACAGCTAGAGGGAAATGTCAGTCTGGTGGTGCCTGATAGACCCTGCCCTGGTTGAGGCAATCTGCAGCGAGGATGAAAGGGCTGGAACATTGATTTCAGTTCAAGAAGCAGGTGGGAGGAAAAGGGAATGCGAGTGAGTCGGAAGAGCCTTTAAACTAGCAGTCTATCCCCCAGTTGAGGGAAATGTAGTCGGATAAAGTGTGGCAAAGCCCATGTGGGTGAAGGAAAAAACCTCACGTCAAGATGATTCAGGTCACTTTCTCGTCTCATATGATTACTTCTACCCCTACTTTCATCCAGTCACCGTATACTTTGAAATCACTGGAAGCAGCAGTCAAACACATAATAACCCAGTAAAACCCTCTTTAATGTTGAACTCAAGAGCATAGGTTTGGCCTGGTAGGGACACAACAGGCTCACCCCTTTTAATACCAATTCTGTCAAAATCAGCAAAGGGAAGGAGCGTAGAAACAGCTGTTTGCAGCCTGCAGATCTGTCTCTCAGCACAGTTCATTGTTCTGAAACAACAGCTAAGCAATAGTCACATTATCTCAGCCAATAGACGTAGCCTCTGGGACGGCACATCGGAATGATCTAAAATGACTTCACACGTCACACTGGAAAATACAAATGAGTTTGCTGAAATATTGGTATGGACATGTCCCTACTGTCCATTTGCAAACCTATGCCCTTGGTTGAACTGTCTCTGTAGAATTAATTTACAACATAACTAAAAATACTTCAGTACAGCATACTGTACAGTGTGTATAGAAATGTTTAAAGAAGTAATCTCACTCTGAGGATGTGCGCCTTCATTTTCATATGGGAGTGACAGGATAATTCTAAGCGAAACAAAAAGAAGTGCCATGTTAAGGATTATACACATACACATATTCAGAGAGAAGTAAGGATTAAATTCAGAGCTACTTTCATGAACACACTGTTCTTTTCTTAATGCACTTTTCTCAAGGCGCTGGTTTTCTAACCATATTTTGTCAGGTTCACCCTGTTATTTTCCCACTGCAAGTTTCAAATGAAAATAATGTGCCATACTCAAAGGGTGTGAGGCTGTATTGAAAAATATGGATACTGTACAATAAAGAATAAAGCATCATATTTAAATGCCTTTAACCAGGGCCCTTCCAGGTGGATTCGATGAGTGACTGGGACAAGGAGAACAGGTGCCCTGCAGTTTTCTCAGTGCACCCCCTAAAGTGGGGCAGGGGTCAACTGCCCCCAAGGCTGTTGTCTTAACCTGTGTGATTAATGGTGCATTAACGAGATGGCAGGTCTTTGAGCACATCACCGCTCTCACGTTGCCTCTGCATTATTAATGCCAGCACAAAGAGCCTGTTTAATGAGCCAGAACTCTCTCAGTGGATGTTGATTAGGCATGCAATGGGTGTAAATGCCCACCCTTCTGAATGTGCCTACATTTCAGGAGATTTCTTTTTCTTTTAATGTGTATATTTTTTCATCTTTATTAACAAAAGTTTGTGACACTAGAAGCCCTGGGAGAGAGACAAGGGATGCCAGGGTCAGATTTGCCCACTAAGGTCCCTGAATACCCCATTAACTTTTTTAATATATATATATATTTATTTTTATTTGTTTTTTTTTAATATTTGTTGAGTTACACAGAGGAAAGGTACAACTCCTTTTATATTTAGGCTAATTCTATGAAATTGGTAAAGATACATCAAGGAATAGACAGACATTTTGGGAATTTTGCATTCCTGCCAAGAGTTAGATTAGAAGGTGGATACCACTCTAAAGGGGTGGTATTATGCTCATTTTCAGGTTCAAAATCTTAATTTTGAGTTGTACCAGAACAGGTTAACATGGTTTAATTTTCAAAAAACACCATATTTTCCTCATACTGCACATTGCTGCAGCTCCTCTTTTCAGCCTGTCTGTTG
>JAPMOB010236120.1:0-15112 GCA_029875015.1 Lepomis gibbosus
TTTTTAATCAACCGGCGTATCAATAACTAACCTGGCTAGTTGTAAACAAACAGCTGGCCGAGCGAGGTTGTAAATGGAACCCTGTTAGCTCGGGTGTGACGTCATTCCCAGCTCCGCCCTGTTTGTCACGGTCCTTTGCTGTTATTTTTGCAGGTACATGTGAGACGTTGGCGGCACACATGTCCGCTGCGTCTTCTGAACAAAACAAGGAAGTTTGATAACGACCGCGATGATTGGTCAAAGTTGCAGAAAAGTTGCGGTGATTGATAAAAATTGCAAGGCGCACTGAATTCACGGGGATTTGTTGAAGTTGCGTTAATAGTTGCGATCGCGACATCGCGAAATCCTGGAGGGACTGTATAATATAAAAAATTAAGATGGAATTTTTGTGTTGGGGTTTCAGGTCGTCCCCAAAGATATTTTTTATTTTTTACAATAAAGAAATATTCAGTTCCACAGAATCCTGGAACACATCTGTGAATAAGGAGCAAGAAATAAACTCCATTCCAAAAGCTAAACGTGCTAAATAAGTCTACTGGGTTTGACCTCGGCTGACCTCCTAGCATCAAAGGTTTTCACAGATGTGTTTGGGGCATTCAGCTCTTGGACATCAAGCAAAGAACATCTGGAAAACAAGATAATAAGCACTGTTACCAACATTGCTACTGATCATCTGACACTGGCGAATATATAACCATGATATAAGACTGTTTTAAGAAGAGTTCACTGACTCAGCCGACCTGCTGTTCCAGAGCCTCGGGCCCAAACTGTCCCCTTTAGTTTTCAGTGGAGACTCTGGAACAGACCCCTGCCCGAGGCTCTGAAGGTGCTGGTGCGTACAGGACTAACAGGTTTAGAGCTGGAACAGAGAGAGAGGCCATAAAGAGCTTTAAAGTGATCAATAAATCATCCTGGGAGCCAGTGTAGCTGAAACAGGGGTGATCAACAAAACAGCTGATTACCGAGCGATTATTTGTAACCGACTGTGTGAACTCACTATTGAAAAAGCCCGGTCTGGATCCCCTCCACCCCCCCTCGTACCTATAGCGTATAAGCGTTTGCAGCTCCGGAACAATCCACCAGAGGAAATCAGGTCGGCTAAAGCGCCCTTTACCTTTTCTATCTTTGTGTCCTGTTAAGCACCAACATGCACCTTAAAACCAGCCTGGGCCTTGACCAGATTAACCTCTTATTGAGGGTGCTGGAGATAAAATTAGCTGCGGGGCCCCTACAGAGCAAAGGGCCCCCAGCGCTGAGCTCTGCAGTTGGACCTCTTTCTCGCTGCCTTTCCCCCCTGGAGCGTTACGCCGGCTCGCTGTGTGAAAGGTTACAGAGACAGAAGGCTGGGAACGTTGGTAGTAACGGAACCGGAACACTTTGAAATAATAAAACAACGAGCTTCAGACTGGGCTGTACAAACACATTTATTTACCTCACGCTCTCTCACCGAGGGTCCGGATGATCCTCCGGCTTCCTCAGATTTTGCAGTGAGAACATTTGATCAGCTCTTTGTCTTTGTATAAATATCTATTTATTTTAGATTTATAATCGTGAAACTTGTTGGGGGCTTGGAGCTGTCAACTCTTTCCAAACTTATTCTAACGCACAACATCAGCTGCTCCGTCTCACATGAACTAGCAGGTAGAATTTAACAGTGAATTCAGATTTTTATTTAACAAGCAAAGTAACAGACGTAAACATTAACTGTGTAAAAACAAAAGGCTCAGCAGGTAAACGACGCCAACCTGGAGGGCATCCTCAGCTCGTTCACCGTGGTTACCGGCAGGCTAGAACAACATGGACTGAAGCGATTTACGGACCGTGGCCATCTCCTGCTGTTGCTGTGGAAACAAACATCGACAACATTAAGGTGGAGTGCAAGAGGAAGTGACGACATGACCTTCTGACATCATATCCCCTGTTTCTGTGAGTGTTGTTTTGCTCGCACGCTTCTTGTCACGAGTTACTGTTCTCACTGATTCCACTGAAGGGATCGTTTCTGGGATGTTTAAATCAAACGTTGGTGTTGAAATGACTCAAGGAGGTTTTGAATCCGTAGAAGCTTCAGTGTCGACAAAAAGGCGAAGTTGATGCCTTCTTTTATGTGTAAAACAACACAGCCAACAGCTGACAGATATTTATGCCCCTTAAGACCAATGAAAAGCAGCTTTGAGAGCAATGACTTATTTGACGTTTTTATTTTAAATGTATATTAATTTAGTCTTTAGCCACGCACCATTTGTCGTCAACTGCTCACGACTTCCTTCATTTGAGCGTCCGTGCAACAGCTTTCATGTATTTTCTTACTTTGTGCTCCCAGTTTCCCCGGAGCTATCGACATCAATGTGAATCAGTCCTGTCTCTACCATCTGCACCCACCGTGTCCATGAGGATCTTCTTCTGCAGGGTGGCCATCTCCTTCCTCAGCTCTTGTTGCGCCCCCTGCAGGAAAGCCTCGTGGCTGCTCTCCATGTCCTCCATGTTCTGGGGAAAATACAGAAAAAGCTTCAGTTTGACTTCTTTGTGTGAGAAAATCAGCAGAGTCAGAGCCAAACACGTCCAGCTCCATTACAGGATCCTGCCTCTTGCACTTCAGCATCTAATAACTACATGTCTTCATTTTAAAAATAAACTCTCCACTGTCCACCTTGGCATGAATTACACAACAAACAGCACAAACATGTACGATGTTTCTGTCGGACGGTTTTCTGAAGGCCTCCATTTCTTTACGCAGTTGTCAGGGGAACAACATGACGTCTGAAAACACCCCTCACCTTCACAAACTGCTCGTACAGCTCTCGGACAGTCTTCAGCTTCTGGTTCTGCACCACTCGGGCCTGCTGCAGGATTTTCTGCTGCTGTCTGAACAGATTCTACACAGAAGAAACAGCGTCGATGAAGTCAGAGCTAACTCATGTTTATGATAACGTTTTGTTGACGTGCACATAGCAGACGGGTTCCTCCTACATTAGGTACATCCCAGCAGCTGAATGAGTGACCGCTGCTACTAACTTCCACATAATCATTATCGAGCGCGGTAACGCTCGACGAGCTTCCTCTCCTCATTCTTCAGAGAACATCTACGTGACAGGTGCTGTTATCAGAGCAGGACGTTCAGTTTTTTCTTGAATATTATATAATAAATACTAAGTGGCAGATGCAAGTTAACTAATCACACTTTTTTCACAGATTGCAAAGGAGTCATTGTGGCAGACATGGTGGGGGTGGTGATGGCGCAATGGATAAGACTACAAACACCGGAGCTGCCCTAAACGTCTCCCGAGAAGAAGTCTTCATCGCGAAAAGGGGAAGCAGAGTGGATGTGCAGCAGGTGGCAACTGTAATAAGCGATGGCAGATCCCAGGATTCTGTGAGCAGTGTGTCCGTTAATAAAAGTCTGTTGTTCCCCCAGCTGCTGGAAAGTGAAGGCAGTTAGCGCTGAGCTTCAGACTCCGGTCTGGACGGGACGGAGTCACATGACCACACATGCGGTAGTATATTTTTAGGGTGAAACAACACACACAGTGAGAAAATATTAACAGGATTAAAACACCAAAATAACCGACATGGGAACAGTAGCTTGTTAGAGAGTACTCAAGAGAACCTGAATAATCATCCTGCCCCAGTCAAACCTGAGGTGCTCTCTAACCACTGAAGAAGAAAGTGAACTAACGTTGAGCTTCTCCTCCTGCTCCTCAGCTCGCTGGGCTTCAGCCTCCCACTGCTGCAGCGCAGAGGACACCTGCGATGAGTACTGCTGAGTCATCTTCTGCCTGCAGACACACACATCTCACACGTTGTGAGGGCTATTTAGATTTTGTTAAGATTCATATCTTTAAAATTATCTCAGAAGACAGAATGGTAATGTAAATAATCATTAGTTTTGGCCCAATGCTCATGTTCATTATGTCGTAACTTTCATTCAATTCATTTTACGTTTAATATATTCTGGCGTTTTAACTGTCAGTGTTCAGTCTTTATCTAAAGAAGCGTAACCTTCTTTAAGCTTCTTTGGATAACTCTGACCTGGATGACTGAGAATCTTCACAGACATCTTGTCAGTCTTTAAACCAGTTGCAGATATCAATAGCTGAATCAGGTTTTGTGGTTCCCCTGAAGTCCCAGGAAGGAGAAAGTCAAACCTCTGGCTGTGATAGTTGTTCCACAGCTGCTCCAGTTTGTGTTGGCTTCCCTTCATGTAGTTCTTCGTCAGACACTCCAGACGTTTCTTCTTGGCCTGCATCACCTTACTGATATCAGCTGGAGACAAATACCACAACAGTCCATATGTTTCTGTCGCACTAAAGACAACAGCTGGATATGGTCACACTTCTTTTAATACCAATACAACATGCGAGTTTTGATGCTGATCCCACTGTTTTTCTACAGTATTTTCTAATTTAACAACATATTAATGACAGTCTGCTAATATTTACAGGTGTTCTTAACAAGGACTACAGTATAAAACCACCAATATTTTTGTTAAAATCAGACTAAAAAAAACCAACAAACCTTCACTGTCAAGCTTTATTACTTAATTACCCTAATGCTACAATCAGGAGAAAATCAAACAGGCACACACCTGCACAGTGCTGCTTACCTCCGAATTTCTCCAACATGGACTGTACCTCATTTCTGAAAGTGTGATAAGAGAAATGAAGCTTAAGTTAGGTTTCGATTTGCAGTTTCCGATTCGGCGGGTGATGGAAAAGGTAAGAGAAACTCAGCTGGACCTAATTATCCCAGAGAGGCTAAGGTTTCTTTAAAACAGAGTTTGAGATTTGTAAACCTTTATTCTATTTGTGAAAATACTAAAATGGCATGATTTATATGTTTTCCCCCCACATGTAGACCACATTAGTCCAGGTCTAGATCATAATCCACTATGCCTAGAGCTGTCAAATCTGGACTAGATTATTCCAGAGAAGATAATTTTCTTTAAAACAGTCTCTGATTTGTAAAAAAAACCTTTTTCTATTTGTGACAATGAAGAAAGGACGAGTTTCCCTTAACTTTCCCCTTAACTGCCTTAGTATAACTTTAGGATACCCAGCACACATTAAATATCATGTTATTTTAGCTAAATGAAGCTGTAATAAAACGGTATTAATGTGAAATACCCGACAGCACAGCTCGCCTCCTCTTCAAAGTCAGCTGCAGGTCTCTTCTTGGCCAACTTGTCCACTATCGGAGTTTCATCTTGTGACATTAATCAGAAGTTCAAAGTTAATCGTCTTGGATTAGCGGGGAGCTAACAGCTAACAGCTAGTTACACTTACGTCCTCTAACATCGTCCTCTGAGCCGCTCAGCTCTTTCTTTTCATCCTCTTGAGTAAAATCAAACACTTTTTTATCTGGTTTCTCCTCTGGGTGTTTCTTCTTCATCTGTCTTCTGGCTGTTGCCATTCTCCAAACCAAATCTAACAAGACAACACAACCTGGATATTTGCTAATATTACCCAGCTAACTGCTAACGATAGCTTAGCCTTCGCTGCTAATGGCTCTAGCTATAATGCTGCTACTGTTCGACAAATCCTTAACTGACCGACACAACTTACTTTTAGGTAATTATTTAAATCAAGGCCACCTCTCTCCTCGAGTCCAGCGACTAATTCGTTTTAGAATCAGGCTTAACTGGTTGCAACACAAACTGAAGCTAACTAGCTAGCGCGTCGAATTTCTGCTCGATTCCCGCCACAACCACACCGAGGGGCTTCGGGTCAAAGGACCGGTGGGCCCGAGTGAACCCGAGTAGATCCGAGGTAAAGTTTGTTAAGAAAAAGCCTCCCCTGCGCCTGCTGCACTGTCGTTAGATTATTATTCCTAAATTAAATAAATGTTTAGTATCGGAGTTCAGCTTCAGGATCAATCTGCTGATTATTTTCTACATTAATCGATTGTTTGGTTTTTAAAGATTCGGCCCTCACAGTTTCCCAGAGCCCCAAGTGTCCGACCGGAAGTCCAAATCTCAATGTTATTAACAAATATTAGTTATTAAAATTATTAAGAAAAAAATCATATTTAGTGCAGCCTCTTCCACTTACGTCATTGTTGAGCATTTTACATTTTGTTCAACAATCCTGGAAGAACTGGTTTGAAACACTCTTTCCATTACTGTCTGTTTGAGCTTCAGGTTTCTGAACATGTCTCACTAAAGGGAAGCAGGAGCTCGTGTGTGGTAGAAAGCACTTAAAAAATATAAAAGATTTTTGGAAAAAGCTGCAGAAATGTAAAGCACGGTGGGTTTTTTATTATAATTGACTAAAAACTCCAAAAACTCTCAATATGGTTTATCAGAAAGTTCCCACATGCAGTTAGTTACAGCAGGAAAACTCACGTTAGATACATAAGAGATTGTAAACAGTCGTTTTAAACCCTGTTTTCTTTTTGTGACCAAAACAGAAGTCTGCTGCTACCACTAACATAATTATCTCCACGTGCAGATGTTCTACAGTTTAACACTCAACTGACAATAAAAACTCAATACTGTTTTATTTAAAAAAGATGGAACTTAGCTGTGAACCTTCGTCCTGTGTCGTTCTCCGAAATATACTTTTTCTGGCCATTTCTTTATATTGCTAAAGAGACCAGGGCTGAATAATTCATCACAATGTGGCCAACTTCAGTTTTAAAACCACAGTAGCTGTAATATTTGGCAAAGGTGGTCAAAAAACTTTTGAAATTAAATATTGTGGTGCTGCAGAAATGTCCCGGCCTGCACGTTATCTTCTTCAGATTAAAGAACATCTTTGTTTCGTTCCCGTGAAAAATCACACCAGAATCACTTTAATCTGCTTGAGATGAGAATAATGATCAGTCCTCTGATATCACAAATCAGATCTTAACTGTAGCACTTTGAGGTTTTTCTTAAATGTAAAGTGCATGACAAATAAAATGTATTATTATTATTAATATTATTATTATTATTAAATCATATCGTTGCAGTAAAAATAAAAAATAAGCAAAAATAAGATTTTTCAAAATCATTCAGCCCTGAAAGAGAAGATGAAAATATTTGGAATAAACAATAATTCATCACTTTGTTTGTAAAATCCGAGATCCACTAAAGCTCAGGAAGAATGTGTCTTAAAAATACTTTTGGCCGTTAGAAAGAAATCCACCTCACTGAAACGTCTGCAGACAAACGGACGACTGCACAGAGACACTTCAAGACTTTTAGATCAGATCAATCTGTAAACTACAGGAGACAAATGACTCCAGATGTTTGTACCTGTAAGACGCAGCCGGGGAAAAACTCTGCTCCTGTGTGACTTTTAGACATAAAATGAAATGAGTTTCAACACATTTGCTTCGGACCAAACTCCTTTATGTTTCTTGTAGATTTCTGAAAGTGAATCTGAAGAACATCTTTTTAAAAAAGGCAGATAAAAAACAGCATGCGGCCAAAAACAAGATGAGACAACTGTAATTTAAAAAAAAGGTTAATGAGCGTTTAATTAAATCCTACTCGTGAATTACAATCAGCCTTAATGAGATGCAGTTTCATAATTTACTGACAACAAAACCTTCTGAGCGGCACAGACTCGCCTATAAAAAGAAAACAGAGTGAAATAAAATAAAACTGCTGTGGAAAAACGTTTAGTTTCTGATTTTATGTTTGAAACCTCTTTAAGTGAATCAGAATTTAAACAGCTGGCAGGTTTTTCTGCTCCCTCAGATGCAGGTTTGTTTTCGATGATGAGGCAGAATAATCTTCAGCGTTCAGTCAGATATCAAACTTTTCTTCACAAATAAAATGTCCGTTCTCTTCGTAGTCCTCTCGTGTCACCACCATCTCGTCGTAGTCCGGGTTGTGGGACAGCAGCTTCCCTCCTTCCCACGAATAACAGATCGGACTGCAGGACGAGACGGTGAAAGCAGAAATGTTAAGAACACGTAGACTGGATTAGTCAAACAGGACTAAGCTGAGACGTCCTCTTTTATCCTCAGACTAAACTGTGATGTGGGAAAGAATCAGACTGAGGTCAGGTTTACAGTTTAGATGACGTCTCGTGCTTCAGTTATCTTCCCCACTGAAACCGTTTTCATTGGTTGATTTACTTTGTGAAAAAAGAGAGTGACGTCCCGCTAACTTCTAGTTTGCCTGGTCTCTTTTCTAAGTATGAGACACACCGAGACAGGCTGAGACAGGCCTTGTGTTAAAGGTGTCAGTATTTCTGAGGAGACGTCGGGCAGCTGCAGTGCAGCTTCCTGCGTCCGCAGGACGTACAGCTATAAACAGGCTGAACTTACTTTGCAGGCTGTAGGACTGACACGGGCAGGTGGGCGGGGGCGAGTGATCGCAGCTCCGCCTCCAGTCGCTCTCTGAAGCCGGGGAACAAAATGTTTCCTCCGGTCAGGACGATGTTCTGGTAGAAGTGTGGCTGCATGTCTGCAGGCAGAAAACACACAAACACGCTGTAGCAGGAACAGCTGACAGGAGACACATCAGCTGTTCTTTATTTGGTTGCAGTTTAAGGAAACAGATTTTGATCAAGTTTCCTTCTGTAATAAACTTCCTGTGACGCCCGAGTGAGGCCTCTTTCAGATCCCAGCTGTTCACAGGTCTGACCTTCTGGCAGGGACTGGATGGCGTGCACGATGGCCTCTGAGACGCCCATCTCCTGAATGCCGATGTCCGACGGGTGGAAGAGCATCTCAGGAACGGCAAAGCGCTCGTTGGCCAACCTCAAGATCTGCTCTCCTGTCTTGTACTTTCCGCTGAAGACCATCTCCTCTCGTGGCTGGTGGACAGAAAGACGCGTGAGGACGGCGGCAGGACGCCTGGACACACACGTGTCCCTCTGTGAAAAAGGTTTTCTCACCTTGCAGAAGCCTTTTTTGATGGAGCTGAAATCTGGAAGAACATAATCCCTCATCACAGAGTTTTCTTCCCCCTTCATCCTGACGACAGACCACACAAAGCAGCTGTCAATCATTTCATCAGCTGAAACACTGAGCAAACAGAACTTCACTCATTTGGCTCAAGAACAAACTGGCACTTATTTTTCTATCAAGATATTTATTTTGTTGTTATTTATAGTTTTGAATGTTCTTGCTCAGATTAGTGAAGTGATCCACAGTTTGGTGTTTGTCCTGTTCGGACCATAAAGAAAAAAACACAGTTAATCTCGTTTCTTCAAAAAGCCAGAATCAGAAATAAGGATTTGACATTTATCGTGATGAGACTTTTGGCCGTGTCGCCCACCTGTACTCCCAGTTAGCCTCCTGAAAACAGGTCTGTACTGGTCTTGCGAGGTACTGAAGGTACCGGTTCTCGTCCAATAGAAAAGAGTTTAGAAAGCAGGTGAAGTTAGTTTCACGGCTGTTTCCTCCAGCAGCTTGTTTGTTTGTGTGTTTGGCTGCAAGCTAAACTATAAACTGCTGCCATCTGGTTACAAAAACTATCGACTAAGTTCTGGTTTGACTGGAGACGTTTTGATGTCGGGCTGTTTCGGTCGATACTGTAAAGGTTTGAGCAGCGAGACCCCGAGTCCCCATTAGGGGCCGTCTCAGAAGGTCAATCATCAGTGACTGTTTAGTTTCTCTAAACTTCTTGTACAGAAAGAGAGCACCTTTAACATTCACTCCTGAGAGTTTGGAAAGAAAATAATTCATTTAATAATTATGCAAAGTTGTAATTTCAACAGTTTGCTCATTCCTGAACATACAGACATCAAACCGCCTCGTCCGTCCTGGATACCCTCTCAGTTTCCCTATCAGACTGTGATCCAGTCTCCATTCAAAACACAGTCGGACTTGCCACCAGCAAGATTGCCCAACAACATTGCTCAAAAAGTTGCCCCGTGTCTGATCAGCTTTACTCAGGGAGCTTCAGAGGAGCTGGTAGGTGGACTGTTTTGCCTTTGGACAGAGGATGAGGACAGACGTCTAATCTGTGCTGAATCTGAGCTTACTGCGCCATGTCCATGTCCTTGTAGAACTGCTGGGAGACGTAGCAGACGTCTTCTTTCACTTGGTTAATTACATGAGTTTCATCCATGACGTGTAGCTGGCTGCAAGGACGAGAGAGAGAGAGAGAGAGAGAGATTATTCTGAACCACGTCTCGGGTTTAACCTCCGTTTTACCAGAGGAGATAATGACTCGTACTGCAAACAGCAAGCTAAGGGAGCAGAGGAGAGCGAGGTGAACGTACCGGTACGAAATGATCTCCTTCAGGTGATTGGTCAGCAGCTTCCCTCCTACATTGATCCTGGAAGGCAGAATAACGAATCAGCATGTTGTTGTTGTTCTTACTGTTAATGCTGCTGCTGCTGTCCTCTGACCTGCGGATGCCCTCCTTCAGTTTCTTGCTGCGACAGTAGGGGGCGATGTGGGTGAAGGAGAATCCGCTGTCCACCACCAAACAGCACAGCTCGGAGGATTTAGTGCTGAAGTAGTGATGAGCGCTGAGAGAACCCGCTGGAGAACAAACATTCAGACGTCAGAGTCTGGAAGAAGACGTACAGAACCACAACTTCACGTCTGACTCACCGTTTATTCTGAGAGCCGACTGGAACTGGTACTCCTCGAACAGGATCTCATTCATCGACTCCTGAATGGAGGTGAAGTTGAAGTACGGCTCGGTGATGATGACGCTGGTGTCTGCAAACTCCACCTGGACCCAGAACGCACAGACGGGATGAAACCAGATCAGATTAGCAGAGAGCGTGAAACAAAGAAAAGACACTGTGGACAAAAATGAAGCGAACGATGAACCTTGAACATCTCCTTTCCAAACAGATGATCCCACACTTTCCTCTGGACGTCCCAGTTGACCAGATAACCCTGAAGACAAAGAAGAGGACAGCCGGTGAGAGGGGATCTCTGTAAGGCTGCAGCCTCCACACGGGGTTTCACTCTCTCACCTTCTGGAAGGGGAGGATGTAAAAGAGACCTGAAGGGTCTTTGATCTCATCCAGCTGATTGGCTGTGAAGGTTTTTAATCTGGACGTCTTGGAGCGAAACTGGCAGTTTGGGATGACGCTGAGGGAGAAAGAGACAAGCGAAGGAGGAGGAGGTCACACTGAGACAATGACTTTGGGATCCGAGCTGCTGAAGATCGGCAACAAATAGCAAGCAATTATGTTTAAATACACGTGACACAAAAGGATCTCACATTTAGTGCTTCAGCATAGAGCTCAGTCTGTGATTTCAAGCATCAGCGTTTCACTTTATCCATTTTTAGCTTTTAACTGCTTTCATCCAACTTAAAGCTGACTGAGCACCGGGAGGAACACGGGCTCAGAATCACCTGCAGCACTTCATTTGTATTTATCTAAAAGGAAAAAACACCACTGGCTGTCCTTCTTACCTTTTTACTTTAGCCAAATTGACTTTAAGGTGAAAATAAAGTGTGTTTAACAAACACACTCAGAGGTTTGATGATGTGTATTAAACATCAGTCACTATGTGCCGAGTTTCAGTTTGAGCCCTGCAGCTTCACACCTGGTCCTCAGTCGTGTTCTGCATCGCAGGTTTGTTTATTAAAACTCACTGAAAACATTAAACCGACCGCTTTTTGAACGGAGTTTGGTTTCATCCGAACAGGAGCGCAGTTTGTCATCATTAGCTTTGCCGTTAGCTTCCGTGCTAACTGAACTTACCTGACTTTCTCCTGACTGTAGCCTATCTTCGCCGTATAGGCTCCGTTATCCAGAACTAACGTGGCCATTTTAGATCCGGTGCTGACCACATAAACGAACCGAGTCAAACCGAATCCACAGTGAAAGAAGCAGAACACATTTCTACACTTTAACTGACACCCGGCGCCGCCGCCATTAACACTGTGTTTACTCCTTCCGCCAATCAGCGTCTTCTTCTTTTCTGTTTCCTGGCTGACGTCACTGGGGCAGCCAATCAGGTCTCCGCCTCCTTTGCTTTATGGTCATTGGCGGTTGGTATAGCCAATCAGACACGAGGTTTAAGGTGCTTATAGAAATGTGTTCGTGCAGAAACAAGCCTCGTCTTTCGTCCGCAACATCTGAACTGATACAGAAATTTGTGAAAAATCAGCAACAACGTGACTTAAAACTCGATTTTAACTCTGCAAATTATAAATGAATAAATTATAAATCCGTGGAAGTGACGTGATTTTCTACAGTTTGTACTGGCGTCATAAATAACAGTTCTACGGCCTATCGAGTAAATAAAGATCAATTTAATATTTTAACAGCTGCGACTGATTATTATTTTCATAATCGGAAAAATCTGCATATTAATTTCTGTTTAATTGTCTGTATAAAGGGTTTGAAATTGAAAGTGAGGAACGCGATTTGTTTTCATCTGGACAGTTTGTTGAATGACTTTACAGAAATGTTAAAGATGGAACCTGCAGCTTCAGGCTTTGATTTAAAATGAACAGACATGTTCCTTGAAACACGGTCACACTGACATCAGTTTTGTCTTTAATGACGCCCTCCACATTAGTGAAAGGAGGCTCACGGTTTTTACCATTAAAACAACAATGCAATAACTTTGTCATTTTGGTTTAAGGTGACCAGAGAGGAGAAACTTCCTACACTTTGAACATGTAGTTTCACATTAATAAGAAATTTAAAAAAGTTGTAACAAAGCCAAAGTATAAAGAAACCTTTGCCTTAACATGTACAGTGACGTGCCCCCACACCGCCGCCCTCACAGTAAACAGCTGAGACATCATACATGGTTATAACATAAGAAACCTTTATTGATCCTCAGAGATTCAGCTGCTGCAGCAGCACAAAGACAGACAGAAGTCCACATAAACAGACTAAAAAATAAAGGAATTAGAAGTTTAAGAAATAAAAATAGAATCTAAACCAAAAACCAGTGTTGTAATTAAACTAATATTGCAGTTCACTGTCTCTGATGTGATTAGTAACATGACATCTACTAAACGTAGATTAAGACGACTTTGGTTGATTTTTCATGAAACAGGTCCAGCAGCCGCTTCACAGAGTCGGTGAAATCGTCTGTTAGAGGCAGCTGGAGGTTCAGAGAGTCTGAAGACAAAAGACCTTGAAGCGTCTCACTACTTTCAGATTTCCTTGTTGATGCCTCGTTCTGACTGGATTTTGGTTTTTAGAGACACCAGCATGGCGATGCGGCCAAAAACGTTCTCAGGATAATAAATTATCAGGACAAATGTCAAATCATTATTTCGTCCAGGTTTAAAGGCTGATTTTTGCTCCTGAGTGAAAGTTAATGAGGTTTAACACTTTTCTCTCTGGTCAGAACAAACTGTGGATCACTTCACAAACCTGAGGCAGAACATTCACAACTATTCTGATTAAATCTGTTTTCAACAAATGTGCACGAGGAAAATTAAGAAAATCTGTTTTCCTTAACAGGATACAGATCTTAGAGCATTAAGAGCTGATTCGTTTCTGATTCAAATGAGTAGAATCAAAACATTTATTGAATCATTATTGTTTTATTGTTCAGCCCTGCAGGCCGTCTCTCTGACGCTGGCAGGGAGATCATCTGCTGCTGGTGTTATCAAGCTTTAGCGTTTTGTGGACTCGGCTTCCTGGAACCACAACTGTAATAAACTCAGTAATTTAAGACGGCTGAGTGTTTTTATTCATCCGAGCGTGAACAGGAACCGTGAGGAGGATGCGACGAACAGAAGTCAGGCACGAATGTGTTTGTTCAGGTGAGAGTCCGGGTGTGTTGCAAGAAGCAGGTGTTAAACGTCACAACCCGAGCTGCACACGTCCTCTACACACAGGCTTCCCTCAGATTTACTGAGTCAAATCTGAGAGGGGGGGTAACTTCAGACTTTTTGGAGTCCTGAACACGATTGAGCCTGACGGAGTTATTGAGGGTTTCACTTCTTTCTTTCAGCCTTGGGGAGACCTGAGGGACCGTGGACAGAGGAAAGACCTGCAGGTTACCTGTCCTGACGTTCTTCATAGTTCCTTCTCACCTGGTTTCATGTCGGTCTTCTTATGGATTTATATGAAATGATGCGATTCTTGTGACTCACGTCTGTTTTTCTATATTTATCATTTTTATGACTTTTGTATCAGAGACTTCTGTGTAACAGTTTCTCTTTTCACTTTTATAAAAGTGATAAAACTCAAAAAAGCAAGATGCAGACTGGGATTACAGGTCATGTGATGTGGACACACCTGCTGTGAGAGCAGAAAGTCTCTTTATTCCCGCTTATCCTTCTTTGAAGGAGACGCCCTCCTCCTGCCCGGCTGTGGCTGAGTGTAAGAATTTATGTTCCTGACTAGCTTGCCTGGTTAAATAAGAATTTTAAAGGAGTAATCTGAGTGAGCGGTGGCTTGTTTTAGATTTTGACACCTGGCTGCTCTGCTGCTGTCTTTGTTTATTAGTACAAACACGTTCATCTGGAAGGTGTCTGAGGTTCTGTGAACGGAACATGAAACAACGAGCACGTTCTTCTTATTTACATGTTTCAAAGGCAGAAGTCTAGTACAGAAGTATAATCATTAAAAGTCCTCGTAGGGCCCATTTCAGAATCTCTTCATCACTGTGTGGATCAGAATTAGTGATCTAACGTCCACGCAGGAGATAAAGAGCAGCTCCAGGTCCAGAAACACATCATGGAGACCCTGTACTAAATAAACAGAAATAAATGTGGAGTGAGAGAGAGCGGCGGGGGGGGGGCAGTAAGAGATGTGATTGGACCGGCCCAGGGTCGGTTCAGAAATATACCAATGGGCTGCTGTCCGTGCTTTACGAGCCGATCGTTGGCCCGTTTTTTAAAAACAGTAAATAAATAATTTATGTTGCACCGGCACCAAAGGGGCGTCGGCCCACTAGGGCCAGATTACCGGTCCAGATTACCGGTCCAGCCCCGCCTGCAGAGGATCGGGAACATCCGAGAGTTGGAACGTCGCTGCAGAGACGTTGTTCTCCCGAATGATTCGGTTCTCGTTGGCTGCAGCTGCATCGAGCCGTGTCTTCTTTTGCAACGTAGAACAGGAGTTCTCAAGACGGGGGATCATTTCTGTTCACTATTATTCCAGAAGTGACACAATGACCGAGTGCGACTATTTAGGTCACAGGCTTCGTACACTTTCTGTAATAAAACCATCAGATGGGGGTCCAGGGGTCTAACTTTTATCCGATGGGGGTCCAGGGGTCTAACTTTTATCC
>JAPMOB010236121.1:0-15040 GCA_029875015.1 Lepomis gibbosus
CTTGTTGAGAGGAAGAAAATAAACTGACACCCGTTTGAAACTCTCTGCGTCTTGATCAATAAATCCGAGGGGCCGCTACAAGCACTGACTTCTGACCGTGGCTTTATAACAGTTTCCATTAACTCACACTGAAGATCCTTTTATCTTAAAACAGACTCATGTATAATGTATAAACACAGCGTAACATTTGAGCTGTAGCAATCGTAGCTGTAGTATTGATAAACTGAGAGTGGGGGGGAAAACTTAAATGAATATCCTTTTTTGAAGTGTTAAAGATGACAATAAACCGCATTAAAATATAAAAGCAAGCTGTAAATCGGTGTCTATGAAGATTTATCACACTACAGCTACCTCATGTTCATATTGTATTAAAAATCTGGATTCATTTCCAGTTTCCAATTTTATTCTTTTCTCCTCTCCAGGGACTGTAGATACAAACCCAGCAGTTTACTAACTCTGGGGGAATTGCAGTGCAGGTGATGCCACATAGAAATCCTGTTTTCGACTAAGTGCTTGTTGAACTTGATACACTTTCATTCTGTTACTCAAGAGGGACTATGAACATAAAAAACAGGCAGCAGTCTTTTTTAAGCTCCTGGAAGTTTGAACATTGAATGGTTTGGTTATTGTCTAGTTGGGGCACATTACAGTTTCATATCATAAATATGATCTGGGCTTTACTCTACAGTGGAAAATGCAACACAATTCAACTGCAGCTAAATGTATAAAAAGGAACATTTACCTCTTACTGCCTATTTGCCAAATTTACCACATTTCCCTATATATGTCTTTTAAAGCTCAGAGATCCACATGCCCTTTCCCTGCCCTTCAGTAAATACACAGTAAGTACACAATTCAAAGACAGCCTTCCTTTGAAACTATTTGTCTGATGTGCTGCTGCTGTTGTTGTTGTTGTGCCTTCCAACCTTGCGCTGTGTTATTGCACATTATTCCCCTGTGACCCTGATGGCGACACTGATGTGGATTATTGCTTCTGGAAAGTCTCCATTGCTTCTCCCAGGAGGACATGTTTTTTTATTCTTTTATTCATAAGCAGATTATACACAATCACTGGCAAATGGGGGTGAAACATTCAGCAGCTCCACTCCGGATTAAATGCATTGTTATATGCAGTTTAACTGTCCATTGTGTGGTGGATTAATGCTACAGTCATGGTGACAGGAGGGAGATACCTGGAGATTATGTTATTGACTCTTTAAAGGATAAATCAGTTTTTTAAGGATTTATAGATTATTCTGTGAGCCATATACTGCCATTTTTGTCCAAAAACACATAAAAATGTATTAACGAGCCTCACTGTGGCACTGGGCAACATGTGTCTTCATTACCATGATCACAGCACAGTTTATTTTGAGACAATCCCATGTACAGTATCCCTGGGAATTTCATAAATTTTGAATGAATGTGCACCTTGAATTATACCTCATGCCAATGTTCAGTGCCAACAAAGAAAGTAACACGGTGGTTTAATATATTTAGAGATTTTCCATCCAATATCAGTGTTCTTGTCTGGCAATAGATTTGGTACAGTTAATAATCATGAGAGCACCAAATCTGTCTTCTTCAGTAATGTTTAGTAAAAACCACAGTGCTAAGTGGTTTTTAGGGCCTTTTTTAATTGCTACATATCTGCGACCCATTTTTGGCCACTTGAGGGCAGCAGAAACAAGCTGAAAAACAACATCAACATATCACCTTATTCAGTTGATCGAGCAATCTTGTTAGCAAAACATTGCTTATACATCCAGCAGATAAGGAGTAACATCATCAGTCATTTGGAGTCGTGTTTCTTGCTACCTGATCAGTGTTCAAATTCAGCATTCAGTTTTCAGCTCTGTTTTGCTCTCAACTAAATCTCGATATAGATCTGGATTTTAAGCAACTAGATTTTTCTTCACCAGCTGGTGATTAAGTGATTTTTAAGTACAGAAGATTTTAAGAGCTTGGTCACTGAAAACTGCTGCCTGCCGGCCGAAAACATGGCTGTGAGAGTGAATCAAAACAGGAAAGTTGCCATAAAACTAAAACATTGAGCAGAAAGACAGTGAAACTCTCAGTAGAACTCAGGGGAGCGCCAGAGTCTGCTCACATTACACATCTGATCAATTATTAATGTAAAAATGTTGATTATCGAATTCTGAGTAAAACAAAAAGCCATGACTGTTTCTTCTGTTTTTTAGCATTGCTACATTGGTCGACCATACATTTTAGAATTAATAATTAACATTTCTTGGACTTTATCACAAGGAACATTACACTGTAAAAATGATCCAGGTGGTTTAACTTGAAATCTTAGGTTCAATTTCTGCCTTAAAAATGTGAGTAAACTCAACTTTAAGAAATGCTTTAACTCATTATGTTACAGTGCACAAGTTGTTTAATGATCATTTATTGTTTCAACTTGATACTATGAGTTAAAACAACTATCTCTATTACATTGTCCATTCAAAGACACTTTGCTGTCTCTCAAACATAGAAATCTAAGCTATTTCAACTCATGAAGTTAAGTTCTAGAAGTTGTTTAATGAATTATCATTTATTGTTTGATGATATTGTATTACGTACAATTCTACACCCTTTCAACTCACATTTTTAAGTCAAGATAGCTAACTATATTCATACCAATTGCCTTTTCAAATTAGGTTACTTTATATTTTTAAGGCAGCAATTGAACTTAGTAAACTAATGTTTTTCATTTGCATCCCTTTTATCAACTAATAATGGCAAGGTCACCAGTTTCCTAAAAGAGTACACTGAATAAACTTACAACTCATCTATTCAAAATCAGTTATTTTAACAACTGCCTTCCAGCCATCGTCTCCTTCAGATGCACTTGTGATAGATGACTGATGCGACACAAGCCTAAAACCCATTGTAAATGGAAACATTTATCTCAAAGACCTACACAAGTGTGCGCCAAAGTGAGACCATATTTATGCTCATTAAACGTATTCTAACAGTACATTAAACACAACAGTCAGCCAGCTCGACCCAACCAACTCTTACCACAATCAGTCAGTTAAAATGAGATGCTATTAATCCTGAGACTGTTTGCCCATCACTGCATTTAACATTCAGTAAACATAATAAAGAAAAGCATCTGCCTGTGGAGAGAACAGTTGAGACCTTCAGCTCTAATCAGAAAAATTATTTTGATTTTTACAACATAGTGACTAATGAGTAGTAATAATAATGAAGAGGAAATGTACAAAACTCACATTTCCATGTCCATTACAGAGTCTTATTCCATTAAAAATATAGCACTTTGAGGCCGGTGATCAGTTTGATAATCCGTCCAATAAAATAAAGTGGTAAAGATCAGTGTTTTCTATCATTCTCCAAATGAACTGTTTTAAATCATGAGATAGTGCTGGTTTTTCACAGTACAGAACAGTGCTAAAAGCGATGACATGAACCAATTTCCACATGAAAATCTTGAGAAAACAAAGAGTAGGTGTTACAGTCTGTACCTCAGGAATCTGTTTCTCAGTCCACGTACGGGCAGATGCTTGGTCTGGTTTTATCTTCATCACCACTCTCTGAAGAAACTCAAAGGAATACTTAATTGTTGCAAGTAGGAACATTTCATGATTCACCTTTCGAGTCTTGTGCTGGACATAGCAAAGATCCCTGACCTGTTAGTAACCCATGAGTCAAATCCCAGCACAAGATCCTCACGCAGTACAGGGCAGTTTTAGTTAATCCAGAGCCAAGACTGTAAATTTAGGGATCTGACCTTCTCTACTGCAGATACAACACCAGCATGAAACTGACAGGCACGCTCCATCATTGTCTTGTTTTAAATCATTCTTTTATAAACACTTCAGAACTTCATTTTTGTGCTTCTCTCTTTTCATGTTCTTGTTGTCTTTTATGTTTCTGTTACCACTGCACTTGACTTAATTTTTGATGACTAATAATGTTCATAAACAAATGCTAACTGGGAATCTCTACAACAATATCTTTAGTTTTGTTCGCAGGGACATCATCACCACAACCTCATGTGTTGTAAAATAGGATCAACTGGAAACAATTCATTCAGCAAATACATTAATTGATAATTCCCTAAATTATGCTCAAATTGTACACCTCAAATGAATTCATATTAACTAATTAACCTATGACTTTTAGTTAGTACCCACCGGGTGAGCAAAATGAAATGCACGTGCAAAAATGTTGCATGTGTCATTAAAATTGCATGTGCATGTCTCAACACAGACTCGTTCCTGCTGTTGTTTGGGTTGATAGTTTTCTCACTCTCAACTGCTCTGTAAAGCCCTGTGAACTTTGTTTTTAAAAGTACTATAGTCTATATAAGGTTTATTAATATTCATGCTAAATAACTTTCAGGACTTTCAGTTTAGAGCTGCAAGGCTTTGAAGGAGACGGCTCTTTGTTGTTTCAGTGGCTAGAAACAAATAGCTGTTTACTGTTCTACTGTGAATCTATTGCGCCATATGTGTACATAGAAGGCTTTAACACAATAAGCTACAGCACGCACACAGACAAAGCACAAATTCAGCACCACAACCGCATGCTGCAATGGTGTTGATGCAACATTACATTACATTTACTTATTTAGCTGCCGCTTTTATCCAAAGCTACTTACAATTGCTATATATGTCAGAGGTTGCACGCCTCTGGAGCAATTAGGGGTTAAGTGTCTTGCACATTGGTGGATGTGTCACAGTGGCGAACTGAACCCCAGTCTCTCATACTAAAGGCATTTATCCACTGCCCCATCACCCTCCCAACACTGAAAATGAATTAGTTTTAAAGCTGAAATCCATGATGATTGTTTAGGCAATGTGCTGTATAGTCTAATTTTAAGGCTGCAGCTAATTCAGCACATCTTAAAAAGGAAATAAAAGCTTGTTCAGGACAGATTGTAAAAACTTTTACATTTGAAAACTGGAAAAAAATCAAAACAAAGTGGATCAAACGGCTATTAAACCTGTTAAATCAGTGTTCCAGTGCATTAACAGCATTTTAAATAAGTAAAAAATACTACAATTTAGAAATACTGCAAGTAAAAGCAATGCATTGAAAATGTTACTTAAATAAAAACTCAGGTCTAGCTAAAGGTATTTAAAGTAAGAATAAAGTAGTCAATCCCTAAAACTGGCTGCTGTTAGTGGTTTACTTGTATACTTGTGCAGTAACAGGCAGCATTTACTGTTGTAGTTAGTGCAGGTGAAGCTAATATTAACTACAAAACATATTTTGGCACATTTTACTGTGTGTGTAATTGTTAGTAGTTTAATCTGCAACAATCCCTAGTGTTTTATAAGCTCATCTAATGTTTTGTATGTAAATTCCCAGTTTCTACAGTAACTAAAGCTGTCAAATAAACGTAGTGTAGCAAAACGTACAATATTTCCCCCTTAAATGTGGAAATATAAAGTGGCATGAAATACTCAAGTGAATTACAAATACCCTACCTCAAATATGTAGCTGAATTACCACATCAATGAAAACACACATGCCAACAACAGAGACTCAGTTTGTGTGCTTCCCAGAATAATAACTGCTGTATAAACTTCTTTATAAACCACCTCATATTTTATGCAGCAGACGTCAAAGGGTGACATGTCGTGGATTTACTGTACTCCAGAGTAATCCGACGTGAGATTTCCATCAAATATTACTCAGCAGGAAATAACCATTAAACAAAACGGCCTTATCACACTCTTGCAGGTAGTCTCTTTAATTAACCGTGCTGCACTTTAGCTCGTCAGCCACTCAAATTCGGTGGGCTTTAAGACCCAGCCGAGGTACAATAGTGAACATCTGTCGCCTCGGTGTCCACAGTATGAATTGCGCCTGGGCTCCAGTCTGAAGACACACAGGCAGCGGCAGGCGGGCTGGCACAGTGTGGACAGACTGGAGTGGATCCGGGATGCGCACAGATGACGCCGGACAATGAGAGAAAGTGGAGTCAGACGCACTGAGCCGCAGCCGTAAGACAGCGCGCCGCAAAATGAAGACACCTATGGTAAAGGTCTCTGCCGTCTAGGCAACTCTTTGTGCTTGCTTTTAAATTCAGCATTGTTCTGTGAAGTGCGCTCCAATCGCCATAACGCTGCTGTGTGTAGTCTGTCGGATCAAAAGATTAGTACGTGAACAATAGACATCCAGCTGTGCGCTCCGCTTGGCACTAAGCTCCGTCTTTTTCTCGTAATAAACACTTCAGCATGGAACCACAGCGCGCCGCGTGTTTGCTTGCTCCTGCGTTTAATGCAGATCCATACGTTTAAAAAGTGCATAAAATTGTGTTACTTTTATTAACGCACGTTGCCCAAATTTAAATACCTGTGAGATAACAAATAGATCCAAGCATGCAACAGCAGTTGTTGGGCAGTGTGCCACGAAACAAATCAAAAGTGTCATGAGCTGCTTATCTTCTCCCCGTGTAATTCACTACGGGCTCATAACGTGGGAGCTCAGACTGATGCACCGTTTGACTTACAAGGTCAGGATATCGATATGAACTTTTACTAATAGCTTTCAACGTTCATTGAGGCGAGACACTTAACTATAAATTACCCTGCAGATGTGCTCCTGCATGCACAGGGGCATTAAAATGTATGCAAACTAAGTAAAGATTATCATTAACAGCCTGACATCTTGGCAATGTCATGATCAGGTCTGTACCCCTAAATTAAATCAATAAGCTGTTTTTTTAAGTTTTGGTCGCACCTGACTTGACAGAAAGTTGTTTTTTTCTGAATTGACAAACCAGCAGAGGATGGTGAGGAGGATGCCTGCGCCTATCACCTGCTAAGACTTATTGTGCAGCCTAAACTCAGTCCAGTGCCACGGGGCTAATTTGTCAGCATCTGCTTGTGTCTTTGTGTCAGCGCCATGGGGTCGCCGTGCTTCTCGTGCTTCTCCTGTGCGCCAGCTTGTTTCTTGTGTACAACGGCAACTTCAACGGCGCTTCCAGGGACGCTAACGAGACGCACATCCGACAGCATGAACAGCTGCGGCGGCCCACTGAAGCCTCCGTCAGGGTGGCCAAGCCTCACCCCCCGGTCCTCCAGGGATACAGTGGCATCATCGACCATAAGGTAAACAGATGTGTCTGTGTGCCTTTCCCATAATGAAAGGGGCGGATGAATGGCTTCAAATGTGTGGCTAATGCACTGCAAAGTAGGCACCAAAGCCTTTGAAAGTGGTGACAGTCTTACTTTTTCCCATTAGAAACCCATTTCTGCACTGCATCTTCACTTTCTCTTCCTGAAACACACAAACACACCTTTCCTCCTGTCTAATGACCAGCAGTCATCTATCTCCACAGCTCTTTAGAGAGAAAGAGCCTCCCTCTGCCATTTATCACAATTTTCTCCACCACAGTGTTGCACCACACTCAATACCCACCTGTCGTTACTAATAACAGCTTAGGCTACAAATGAAATCCTTGGCTGCATTCTTATGCTCTAATTGATAAGCCCAGGAGACCTGCAGCTAGGTGAACCCTGACGTCACCGTAGGGGTGTATTGACTTCCATCTATTTACCAAGCCAGGAGAAAACAATCAATGTGAGTACTAGGAAGCGAAGGCGCTGCAACTAAAGCAGACCTAATCACCTTGTAAAGGCCTTTTTAGGCAAGATACCTACAATACAGCATGCTTCTCTGCAGGCAATATGGTTGATGGGCTGTTGTGCGGTTTGTGCGGTGGTCTGCACTACTGAGCCAAATGATGGATGCAACAGTTCTCCAACTATTGGATTTAACATGTTTGAAATTGAGAGAAATGGAAGGTTTTGTCCAGACTCATAGATTATGAGACAAAAGACAGCTGGGCAGAGACAAGTAAAAGGCTTCCCAACCCTCCTATATAGGAGGAAGGCACCGAGCCTGAAAGAGACACAAAATGAATATGTTTGTATCTTTTTGTAGCCATTTTATGTCTCCCAGCAGTGGTTTTGTGTGTCTCTGTAGTTATATTATGTCTTTGTAGGCGTTTTATGTCTCTTTGTAGTCATTTTACATCTCTTTGTGGGAATTTTGTGTGTCTCTCTGTCATTTTACGTCTCTCTGTGGGCATTTTGTCTCTCTGGAGGCGTTTTATGTCTCTGTAGTCCTTTTACATCTCTTTGTAGGCCTTTTACATCGCTGTGTAGGCGTTTCATGTCTCTTTGTGGGCGTTTTATGTCTTTTTGTGGACGTTTTTGTGTCTCTCTGTAGACATTTTACGTGTCTTTGTGAGTGGTTTATGTGGGCGTTTTTGTATTTATCTGTAGTCATTTTACGTGTCTGTGTATCTCTTTGGAGTCATTTAACGTCTCTTTATAGGCGTTTTACGTTTCTTTATGTCTGTAGTCATTTAATGTGTCTTTGTGGGCATTTTGTCTCTTTGTAGGTGTTTTACGTCTCTTTGTGGGTATTTTATGTCTGTAGTCATTTAATGTCTCTTTGTGGGCGTTTTATGTCTCTTTGTAGTCATTTGATTGACAGTCAAAACGACTGACTGTCCCTGTGTCTGTCTGTCCATCGCAGGACTGATGACACCTTGAATGGTACTCATCAGTGCTGCCATCTCTCTCTTTCAAGGAAAGTATCTGTTGGCCACTCAAAACATGTTTTAAGTCATCAGATTATGTCACAGGTTGATTTGCATATGAGTAATTTGACAGTTTCCTCACTGTTCTTAGAAGAGGCTGTTGTTGTATGCGTGAGACAAATAAGCAGCATCCACATGTATCAGCTGGATGGATTTGGAAGTCAACACATTGTTTCTGAATGTCAGAAAAACCAGCCTGGTTGGTAAAAGAACTTTTTCTAAATGAAACACCAGGGGCTCTGAAGAGTCACTTAATCTTGTGACAAAGTAATGCAGGTTGGCAACATAAGGTGAAACTATTATTCATTAAGAGAAATCTCATCGGTGCAGAAACTAGCAAGTGAGGGAACCTCTAATGTTGGCTGCTTATGACTGTGAAGTTCAGCTGGCAGGGTTTTCTCAGAAAATGCTGCTCGTCTTTCCCTTTTCCCTTTTGAGCCTCTGAGCTCTATAGGAAATGCACGTTGCTGAGCCTTTGTGCAGTACATTTACAGTTCACTTTGCATACGGTACTTTTATCTGGTGCATGTTGTCATGGTGACCTAGTCTATGTGAACAGAATGAATCTAACATTTTTCAAGGGAATATATACGTATGTGTGTGTGTTTAATCAGTTATGACATTTGACTCATGTAAAGCTGCAGGGATTTGGTGATGTCACTAAAACAGAGTGCAGTAGGGCAGCAACACAAGTGGTCAGACAATTAAACACTTTTATACTTTACAGAGGAAATAGAGAGTTGACAGGATATGGGGTGGGGGGGTGGGGTGCTGGGGACCCCTTAATGCCTACAGAGGAGGGTACTTAGTCCTGTCCTCAGTTCTTCAAAGAGCTGTTTGAGGTTTAAGACTTAGTTTTATGGTTAAGGTTAGAATTAGGTTTAGGGCAGGGTTTAAGATTAGAAGTAAGTGCAAATGATGGTTTTACGGGTCCATGTAGACACCCAATGCAGCATAAACAGAAAATCCATGAGGATCGACTGTCTGTGTCTGCATCCGTTTTAGAGTATATCCAGCGCTTTAAGGCATTATGTCACTATCCACTCTGTGTGGACAATTATAACAAGCACTTCACCCATCTTTGCTTTCATTTAAACAAAGCTAGTTAATTAGTTGAAGACAGAGAGTTTGGTTTTGATCATGGTTTAAGCTGGGGTTTTTGCACAGCCTGTTTGGTACTTGTGTTGCATTAATGGACTCCACTGTAGAGCGGTGTGTTGTGCGGTTGCTGTCCCCAGATCTCAGTCATTTAGTTGATTTTTGGTTGATAAGATTTTTTATCATAACCAACAGGCTTAAAAAAAACTGAGTTTTAATTTAAGTGTGTAAACTTTTAATATTTGTAGAGAGTTGCAGTCAATATGCCAGAGGCTGTTTAGCGTTTGGTCTTCTAATCAGAATTATTTCATAGCTAAGTCACGCAGCTCTCTCAGAAGTCGAGCGGCGCACAAATAAATATGAAATGAGTCAGTCATATTTTAAGACAGCTAACACAGCAGCATCTTTTCCCCCACTGCCTGAAATGCCAACATTCAGTGACCGTGCATGTTTTGATTTGATGAGGATTTGTCTGTAATGCGTCAATAAACCCAGCTATGGATGAGAATTGATTTCCCCGCACTGACGGGAGCAGCCGAGCATCATAAGTAAACCACCAATTTATTTTTTCTCTTGGCAATAAACGTATTGACGTTTTTGTGACAAGGGACATCAATTAGGGCCACGGCTCCACTGAGCATCATTTATGCTTCTTCAAACCTGTTATTATGTCACCCTTCACATTCTGCCACCGCAAGCTGTAATCAATACTTCATGATTTGAATGCACTTTGCTACTACAGCATGTGGTGGTGCATAATGCAGTACAACCTTCAGATACTTTGCATTCAGCCTTCTGAGCCATTGTTTCCTCTCTGCGGGTTGACAACATGGATGAGATTTCTCCGTATATATTGAGAAGTGTGAAAGTTGTTGGCCTTGCCTCGCATTTGCTCTCCAGTGCTGAATGATTGGTGTGTGGAAAAAAATACTCTGACATGAACATTTGTCTTCTTCATCTTTGCTTGCTGACCTCTCTGCCATATTGATCGTTCCAAGATATCGGCTGGCTGGCACGCAGGGAGCAATACCAGTCAGCCTTTGACCACTTCACTTTATCTTCCACCAGAGTATTAAACTCATTGCAACCAAGAATACATTTTGAAGCCTGTAGGTTTTCTGCAGACTTTTGGCCAAGATGCTAAAACATTTGCCAAAACAATGAAACAGTTTTTTCCTCCTCATCATAAACCAAAACTTTAAGATACTTTTTTGTATATTACAGCCAACAGTATTGATGCCTCTAAACAATATGCAAAACAGTGACATTGCGATATTTTGGCAGACGTTGCGATTGCGAAATGAGACATGGTTTTTCATGGGAATGGTAATTTTTGCATTTAAAAAAATATAAAAAGGATGATGTGATTTTTGCTGGGGTCCGTGTCAAACAAGCATGTTTCCTTTAGGTCTAGAGAATATGATTTGTAGCCCGGGGACATCTCCGTAGCACCACAATTCTTTATTTATAATGGCATGTTGTGACACATTTTACCTTTACCAAAAAATTGCAGCTCATGAGATTTGGATATTGCACTTATCAGTAATAGCTTGATATTCATCACTAACTTAAAATCCAATTTAAATCCAGGTATTTTCAATGCAACATGTTTGACTCAGAATCAAGGGTAATTTATTTCTAGGAATGCGGCAGCACAGGATGGCCTGGACATGTGCTATGAAAACTGAGATATGGAAGCAAAGAAAGAAACTTGAAGACGAAAACAGAGAGAAACTCTTGTAGAATAAGGGCAAAAAGGATGACAGAAGAGGACAAAACTAGATAAAGGGTAAGGACAGAGAGAATGATAAAGGGGAATATAGGACTCGGGTAAAAGTTCAGCCTGAGAGAATGAGACAAGAGAGTGAAGAAGGAGGCAGAAACTGACACGAGAGCGAAAGACAGAGAGTGAAATCCCAAGTGGTTTCCTTTCTTCTAGCGGTATCCTTTTTATTTTCTCTGAGAAGAGGAGGACAGGAAACTACTCTTGCCTGTCTCTCTGGAGATGGGAGGATGGGAAGGCGTAACCATCTCCCGCCGATTGCCTCTCCGACACCAATATCATACAGATTTCTTACTGATATCCTGCAAGACAGGTGTAGGCAAAGTAATGGAGGAGATTATAGTGTGGACGGGAGCAAAGAGTCGAGGGGCACCCTAATGTCAGGCTGGAAAAAGGGATGAACTGGGCTGACTTTTCCTGTCTAAAAAGATGTTTTCACATGATTAAAAGTCAACCTTTTGCTTCTTGGCAAACAAGACAAAGAGTCTACAACCATGCTAGTGGCTCTGTGAGACGGTAAGAAAGAGTACTCCACATTGCATAACATTGTCGGATGAACAAATTTACCAAGCAGATTTTTCTGTCAGACAAAGAAATTTACAAAGCCGATTCTTCTGCACACACTCTGGACAGAGTTGGTTTTTGGACATATCTGGACTGGAAACACTCACTGAGTAGGTACACTTCGCTTGAAGGCATGAGCCAAGGAGAAAGACGCCATCTGTGCCAAGGAGACATGACAAGGCATCTCTTTCCCAAACCACAGCTTTAGTGACAGCTGGAGAAGTGAGATGCTTAATATTTCATCTCAGACAACCACATTTTCTATGGTTTCCTCTCAGCAACAAAGCCATTTTTCACCGTTCATTAGAATTTTGCTATGCAATCAGCCAGCTGGATAGTGAGACAGAAAACTCCCCAATTAGGCAGTTATGGCCAAGGACTCTGTAGTCATTTTATGCGAACTAACAGCATTTGTGATGTCTGCAGGTCTGTGTGTGTATGTGCATGAAATTGTGAGTGTGTGTGTGAGGTCTGTCTTTGTGTTTTGTACCATTTTGAGTTTTAAATTACAACGCAAAAAGCACAAAACATTAGTGACAGATAACCACTTTTTTTATGCAGAGGCCGTATTAGAATGCTAAAAATGCCCCATTTTGACTGAAGAGAAGAGAATAGGGGTTTCGTTATGCCACAGTGGTCCCAATTGAGGCATAGTCTTGGATTTCAACTTATCTCCTGTGCATTTTGCTCCCGCCAAACATAACACAGCTTCAGGCTCTTTCCAATGCAGGCCTTGAAAGCAATTATGGATGAAGAGTGGGATGGGGGGGGCTCTCGATAAGCATTGCCTCGATGTTATAATCTCACACTCGGTACCTTTTGGCATTCCATGGTTAGGGAATCACTGGTGAAGTCATATATTTTTTAACATAAAGGAAGTGGAGGGAAATTTCTTGAGAGCTGAATAGGGATTTCTTCATGTTTTAACCTTTGGTGCTTGGCAAGGTGTAGCCTGCGGGGCAGTCTTCCCATTTGGCCTCAGAGACACCTGTGAAGGATCTGAAAAGGTTAAATTATGATAACGTGATGATACCTTTTGACACAACATCGGGAGATAGATAATGGGCTGCCGCCGCCTTCCGCATCGTTGAGGGCGAATGGAAAGAGACTGTTGGCAGAAAGCATCGCAATAAAACCCAATTGCTTTGCTTTTCTTTCCTCTGGCTCTGCAGGCACACAAGGCCGGCTACATTACTCAGCTCTTTAGGCGTGATTAATGAGCGTGTCCTACACAGTGGGAGAAAGGAGTGATGAAACTGTTACATGTATTTTGGCATAATCTCTTCCTATATGCTGTAAGCATTTCCCCCCCAGATTAGAAGCATGTTGGATACCAAGATTATTAATTATGGACACGTGGGTTTCGCCAAAACAATGAGATTCTTGGCCAAAAATAGAGCAAAAGAGCAGGGTTGTATTAAAGTTAGCAATATTCTTTTTGCAAAACAAGAAATGACAAAGCAAAAGTTGTAGAGGAAACCTTGACTGTAAGCACCAGAGAGGCACGAAGAAAGAAAGAGCCTCATGTAGCCTTGTAGTGTTTTGCTGATGTGACATAAAATCGTTGCCTGTACCACGATGTCTGCCTTCGGTCGTAACGCTCCCATTACAGACTGGACTTTGATCTATATCCCATCACCACCTCCCACCCCCAATTGAGGAGGAGACAGTGTCATGGCTGTTCAATGAAGGTTCTTTCGTCTCCCGCTCTGGCTGACTAGCCTACAGATTACACCTCCAGTGGTGTTGAGGAGTAAGCATTTTCCTAGGTGCATACAGAGTTGCTTCCGCCTCCTTTTCCTTCCTCTCTGCTGGAGGTACTCCGCATTAATTCAGAGTATATCAACAACCGAGTCTCTCATGGGACCTCAAATCTCTGTAGTGTAAATCAGATACCGTAGATAGTCCATACTCTCTCAACTGAATGTCAGATGACGCGTCGTCCCCTCAGATGAAAAAGTCAAACTGTACTGTAACACATTACAGGAAAAATGTGATAAAATGAATTAGAAACAAATGTAGAGGCTTCCACTGAGAAAATGAGCGCTTACTGAATGGTGTAACGGTTAAGAATATCATGTCAATCATATGGCCTTCAAATTCACAAAACCCAATTGAACACCTACTGGAGATTTTAGCGTGACATGTTAGTCATCAATACACACTTGAAGGAACGTGTTTTGGAAAACTCGCGTTCACCTCTTCAGTGCATTTCAAGACTTGTTGAATCTTTTTACTTAGTTATCCAATCTGGCTTGGCATATCAGATATCATAAAAGCTACGTGTAAATGCAGCGAAGAGGCATTCAAGTATTGAAATGTGTTCACTGAAACCAGCTAAGGTGCTGACACATTGTAGCCAAATGTTAAGTAGATGTAAATGCATCTGTCTCTTCAAGATTTCCAAAAGCCCAAGATGACGTCCTAACAACCCAAAGATATTTAGTTTACTGTCATAGAAAACCAGAAAATATTCACTTTAAAAAGCTGTAATCAGAGAATTTTCTTAAAAAATTACTCAAACCGATTAATCAGTTATAAAACTGTTGGCGATTAATTTAATAGTTGGCAACTAATTGATTGATTGATCTACTAAACTGATTCTGACTGATTGTCAGTTACCTAACAGCTTCAGGTGAATTACCTGCGACTGGAGTTGAGCTGACCCTAATTTGCATGGAGCCTGGGAAAACCAAGACAGATTGCAATCAGACTTGTGATCTGGCTTACAGAGGCACATACAGTGGATAGAAAAAGTCTACACACCCCTGTTAAAATGCCAGGTTCTTATGATGAAAAATAATGAGACAAAGATAAATCATGTCTTTTTCCACCTTTAATGTGACCTATAATGTGAACAATTCAATAGAAAAACAAACTTTGAAAACTTGAAATCTTTGTGGGGAAAAATGAAATAACCTGTTACAATAACCTGGTTGCAGAAGTGTGCACACCCTCTTATGACTGGGGAAGTGGCTGTGTTCAGAATTAACCAATCACATTCA
>JAPMOB010236124.1:0-40347 GCA_029875015.1 Lepomis gibbosus
TTTCTTTGTTCCTCTCTCTGTGCTGGAGTTCTTTAAGAACTTGGTGGCTTGATCCAGATTATTATTAAATTGGTTGAATTAGAGTGTGTTTATTCACATAGTGTATCAAGCTTATTACTTCAATATATTTACTGCAAATCTGATATTAATATTCTACTTATGGATAGGGATGTTAGGCTACTGTATGAATAAGCACTTTAGAGACAATGCTAGTAATTATAAGCCTTTATATGGCTGGTCTGACTGTATACTTGGGAAAGATAGTGAAAATGGAATGGAATTGCATTTAGACAAGATATTTCTGTGGTTTTTACATGGTTTGAATTTGATTGTGGGCCCAGGGGGCTTTATATAATGATGATACACAGTAATCAAGAGGTGAATTTGTGCATTATACTTTGTCAAATAAAGCAAGTCAGGCAGCCTTCCATGTTTGACAACGGCGCTGTTTTTTAATTGCCCACTAGAGGGCTGCAGTGCCTCCATAACCAGTCTAGTACAAAAGAAATGACTCAAAAAAAGATTAGTTCATTTTAATGAACAAGATTTGAATGAACGAGTCTGTCAAAAGATTCAAACTTGCCATGACTAAATTGGGCCCATTGCCTTTTGTTCCTGTGTTCCACATTTGGCTGTACATGATAGGATAAACTAGCCAGTAATGGACCCGGCAGACACAGGACCTCTTTCAGAGGATCTAAAAGGTCCTCCACATCCTCTCTAGATCCATGCTTCTGAACTTCTGAGCACAGATGGTAAGGAGTAAGCGGCTCTTTGTAAGGTGGACTTACAATTGATCCTGGAGACAACTGACAACTGTGAGGCTAACATCCTGGCTGCAAGCCATTCCTGACTATTGTTACTTGATAATAAAATAAATTTTAAAAAATGAAAATGTCCAATGGGCTTGCTCAACAACAACCATCCTAAAACAGATTCATGGCTGCTGACCTGTTGTGACAAACTGCAAACAACAAAACAAAACAAAAAACGCTTGCTTGAGGTGGTTTTTGAGAAATGGGTGGTAACAACTTGCCCGCTCGCAACACATTCCTGAGGACCTCTCTCCATTTTTCTAAGATCAATGGCCCCTAGTTTCATGCGACTGGTTTTGTCTCTGGTTTGGAACCCATATATCTATTTTACACCCATGTGTAATGCCAACTACGTAACTACACTTGCCGTAGCCTGGTTTATTTGCACTAAAACCAGCTGATAGAAATACACATTTTCACATTTACTTTTTTTTCTTTTTTGAGACATTTCAAAAGTGTACTTAAAATTCGCATGACAATTGGATGGAAACAACATTGGATGGCTAGTGACTGGAAGGAGGCGTCTCTCAACTACTGAAATGTTGCTGCTAGCCTGCCACCGGCTGCCACTACCACTGGGAGAATCTTGGTTCTGCTGAAATTTGGAGATGGTGGATGAAAAGAGAAACACTGAGTGCAAACTGTAAAGATAGAGGCAGCGGTGGTCAGACAAGAAATAATGCAGCATTTGCCGCTGCAGTATTGTGCACCTCTCTCATTATGACCATTGTATAAGAACCATAGCTGCTCAGTGACCAACAGGTCAGAAAGGTTTTTCACTTTATCAGCTTCCAGGTGTGAATGTGTGGTCCACGCATCCCTGCACAAGAGAAGTGAAGCTTTCCACAGCAATTAGAGGTTAAAAAAGAGCAGGGGATGAGCAAACTTCACTAGGTGAGCAGCTCTGGAATAAAACCTGATGTCTCTTCAAAAATAGATTCTTAATTCAACAAATACAATAGGGACAGTTTGGCTTCTTACTTTAACTGTGTGCCAAACCATTTGCTCATGTTCTTAGTCCACTAAATCTTTAACATTAAACATTGCATGACAAACAGAAAAAAGCAGATAAGTGTTACAGCACATTACGTGAGTTTCAGTAGTTTTTTTTGATTATTGTTTCTCCTGGGAGCTATTCTAGAATTTTTTTTTTCTGAGTTGATGAACCCTGAGAGTTTTCATTTACAGAAAAGCTTTACTTAATGTTCATTACGTTTTAAATATATATTTTTTAGTTTTAACCTGAAGGGGACAAAACACGGGGGCCAGCAACTGAAGATGAAAGATATAGTCAAAGATTAGAAAAAATATAGATCAAAGACAGAGGGATGTGATTGTAAGCTTACAATCCAGTCCGATCCAACCTATTTGGATCTTGGCTCAACAGCATTCATTGGCTTTATTTCAGATATTTCAGAATGCAAACAAAGTCAATACTGTGAAAACATGGTCAGACTATATGCTACCTATTTTAAACCTCACTTTCTTTCTATTACATTCTGGAGTTACACCATGTTCCTGCTCACTCAAAAATATTAAAGAGGTGCTATTGTGGTTTTTGGCTTTTCCCCTCTCCTTTATTGAGTTATATACCTTTTTTGAGCGTGTAAGAGGTCTGCAAAGTGAAAAAGCCCAAAGTCCACCCCAAAGGGAGTTCCCATCTCCCACAGAAAACACTGCTCTGAACGGCCTTAAAACAGCTTGTTTGTAGTCCAGCCTTTCCTGTGACGTCACAGGAATGAAAGCAAAATGTGCGTCATAATGTTCGCTAAGCGATGACACGCCCTTCAAAACACCAGCGGAAAAACACTGAGCTGCAGCACACACTTCTCCGCTCCCTTCCTAACACACTGTTTTTTGAAAATCAAACCATGTCAACCTGTTCTGGTACAACCCCTAAATAAGATTTAGAACCTGAAAATTTGCATAATATGTTATTCCTTAAATCCTACATGTCTTAAAGGTTGTGTAATATTTAGTAGCATCTATTGACAGAAATGCAAAGGAAATGGAGGGGTGAGCGGTGCATTCATGTGGTGCAATAAACAGAATCTTTTTTCCTTCTTTTCCTCCTCTTTATTGCAAAATGACAAAGTGTACATAGGAGATAAAGAAATATAGAGGACTTTAATTCATGCAAAATTACACATTGCATATACATATTTTGTAAACAAAATGAATTTTGTAAATGAACTAGATATCTGTGTATTGTATGCTCTGATAATGCTAATCCAACACTTTTTTGTAGTAGTGTCCATGTTGATTCCACATTCCGACTTCAGAGTACATGAACAAACATTGAAGTTGGAAGAAGGACTTCACAACTCAGGAAATGGGACCATCCGAGGGACATGTTAATGTCCCATGAGGCGCTGGTTGCAATTTGCAACGCTCACCACTAGATGGCACTGAACCTTTAAGCTTTACGCTGATATTTACAATTTAAACTGAGATTACACATTATGTGCAATAAACATTTTAGTGGAACTGTTCTAAAATACTGACAGCTGTTTTGTGTAAGTAACGGTATAATAAAAAGAAATGGACACGCTGAGGTTTTATTCTGAGCTGGGACTTGATGCTGTGTAATATCTGAACTCTGAAGGCAAAAAACAGTATTCAAAGAAATGTCAGATAGTCCTGAGTAACAAAACTAATATCCAATGAGGATTGTGATTCGGGGCGGTGCGTGGTGCAGTAGTTAGCACTGTGGCCTCATAACAAGAAGGTCGTGGGTTTGAACCCCGGCCTTTCTGTGTGGAGTTTGCAGGTTCTCTCCGGGTGCTCTGGCTTCCTCCCACCATCTAAAGACATGTGTACTAGGCCCTGAGGTGTGTGTCTGAGTTTGAGTGGTTGTTTGTCTATGTGTGGCCCTGCGATGGACTGGCGACCTGTCAGCTGGGATTGGCTCCAGCCCCCCGCTACCCTGTATGGAGGATAAGCGGTTGATGATGGATGGATGGATGGATGGATGGATGGATGGATGGATGGATGGATGGATGGATGGATGGATGGATGGATGGATGGATGGATGGATGGATGGATGGATGGATGGATGGATGGATGGATGGATGGATGGATGGATGGATGGATGGTATGCTTTTATCCTCAAATTGTCATCACCCCTTGACCCAGATTGGAGCAGATCTGGTTCAATTTGGTCCACTCAGATGTCACACCCAAATCATTTGAAACTGTCTCAAAAGTCTTAATTTATGTCCTCGGTTTTAGTGAACAGATTCTCATTTTCCAATCAACTTTCAAATTACTGTTGCTGTTAGGCCTAAAATGATTTGTCTCTTAAATCGATTAATTCAATTACTATATGATTATGTTTAATCCATATAACTATATAGCGCACTGTTTCGCATGCACTGACATTTATTACTATTGTGCTTATTCTGTGATCAAGTGAACATGACATGATATGACAGGAAGAGAGAGAAAATAATATGGAATGAAGAAGAAAGTGTTCAAAGAATGGGATTATTTCAAGCTAAAAGTACCGTAAAACGAAACGTATGTAGTCTACGAGTCTACCGCAACAGCTCGACTGGGGCACGCCGCCAAGCAAAACAACTTCAATAACAATAAAATAATCTATAGAAACTTTGATTACTAAAATCATCATTAGCTGCAGTTCTAGTTGCTGTAGATACTTAGTTGTCATATTCCCCAAGTAATAAGGGAAGCAAATAAGGGCAGACAGGGTGCTCAGGCTAAGGCTTCGACCATTGTACTAATAGGTCTTATATGAATGACTCCAGACTTTATCAATTGGAGCTAAAATCAAAGAATAAGGGGAAAAAGGAACAGACTATAAGAGGAGATAAGGTTTTTTTCAAGGCCAGTCTTTGGCCGAAATGTAATTCCAGGGATAGAGGTGTTTGATAAAGCACCAGAGAACATCACTGTTGGGCGGCAAGGGGAAAGGACATACACTGATAAGTCTCTGTATGTCTCTGTCTCTTCAGATTTCATTACAGTGGACTGCCACACTATCACAAAACCCATGATCTGACACCTGTGTGGGTGTGTGTAGGTCATTATAACCTCTATAGATTCCTGGGTATAACACCTGACACCCACATGGTGCATGTGTGCCCATACATACTTATACACACACAGACACCAACATCTCTGAAAGATGGTGGAATTGACTTTACACAGAAATCCCCAATCCAAAGTTACTTATCAGACCTGCCATGTGCTAATACCCTGCCCACCTGGCGGACGTGTTTGTGTTAGGCCCATTTGACCTAGATGTCACTTTTCTTCTTTTGTTTTTGTACCTATTAACCCTTTCTCCTCTGCTTATCAGCTTTTACCTGTCTCTCCTCTCCGCTCTCGTTTTTATTTATCCTAGCGACTGTGGATATCCATGCCAATCAACGTCTGTTGATCGTTCCACCATTTTTGTCCAAAGTAAAATATCTCAACAATTACTGGATAGAATGCCTAATGTTGTACAGGTTTTCATTGCTCCCAAAGGATGACTCCTAAAGAGTGATCCCCTGACTTTTCTGGTACACACATTCATGTTCTTAGCAGAATGAATTTTTCATTTAGCGCCCATAATTTAGTTTACAGCCAAATACCTGTACACCTCAGGACATTACCATCAGCCTCAACTATAGGCTACTTTGTGTTTAGTGCTAATTAGCAAGTTACCATGATAACAGGTTAAACCATATACTGTATGTAAAGATGGATGGCACATCTCCATTTCCTCCTACTGGACAAAAATGAAACCAAAACCTCCCAAATACAGGCATTCCCATCTTGCACTAGTGAAATCATTTGGGACCAGTCTTCCACAGTAATGATCACTGTTGAAGCCATCTTGTTCAAGTCTCGCCCATGCACCCGACTGGTGTACTTAATCGCGAGCAGGGTTTAGCTGTCCCCCCCTTTTTAGCATCAAGCAACTAATTAAAACCAAACTTATCAGCCAGCCATCAGAGGTAATGTAGATGTTTGGCTTCACTTTTGTGTAGCCAATGTGTTAAATTAAGATGATCAACATGGGAAACATTATACCTGCTAAACATAAAACATCAGCATATTACCATTGTAATTGTCAGCATGTTAGCATGCCCCCCTTGTTTCACTTTGTCTTTGTTTAATCTACATCACTGCCCTCAGAGAAGACAAACATACACACACAGAATTCACATCATCTTAACTTCTGATTGTATGGTACAGTTGGTTAGGTATTTTATCCCTGGGACAAAGCTGTGTGTAGGCGTGTGTGTGTGTGTGTGTGTGTGCGTTTGAGTGTGTGTAGTTGGCTCAAACGTATTCCCCTAACCTGCTGCCATGTTGAATATCCACCATCATACCCACCCTCGTTTAGACAACCAGAGAGAGAAAACGAGAGCAGAAAGAAGCAAAGACGAGCAAAAAAAAGAGCAATAAGACAAAGGAGAGCAGGAGAGTGGAAGACGCGAGAAGACTCAGGAGGCATTTGCCGACAGGAATTCTGAATTTCCATTCCTTGTCATAGCACAAACACAAAGAAAGGGGGAGAAAGCGAGAGAGGAAAAATGATTCACCAATGCTGCCAATCGTGGATGATGCCAAAATGATAATCATGCCCGAATCCCTGCAATGATGCCAAAATCTATTGCCATTTCCCATTTTAGGCAACTGGCCAATACAATAAGTACATAATAGCATTTCAGTGTTTTCCCAAGATATGTTTCTTTTGGCAGTGTGAAAAAGGCCCCTGAAACAGCATTTAGATGTGATACTAAAACTCTCCATTGAAACCAATAATAATGAAATTCTGTGACAGCAAACCATGTGGTGATAAAGTTCTCCTGTTAAATCTACAACTGTCTGCCAAAGATTAAACCCAGAGCAGTGAGGGCTCTAATCTTTGATGATATCAAGAGACAGATGCTGGAGTTCCTTTCCTGATAATGAGTTACAGACTGGCTCACTCTTGTTTACAGTTTTTCACAGTCACTTAAAACCTCCCCCAACTACTTAATATCAGCCTAATAATAGCCAGACCATATTGACATGGGGGAATGTGAGCTCCATGGATGAAATTGTGTTTTATCCTGTGTTGTGTGTAGCAGACAATCAAGGAAGTCCATGGGCATGTACAAAGATAAATCTATAAAGACTAGCACATCCATCATTTACTCTTTTGTGAGCTTTTGAGACCACTCTGGGCACAGGTTTGATTGTGGCACATCATGAGTTCAATGATATTGATGAATCATAGCACAGCATGCTGACTACGCTCTAAAAATTGGCAGTACTGCTTTAGTTTGTCCTGTCTGTGAAAAAAATTACCCTTCACTGTCAGGTCTTCCCCATCTATCACCATAAATTCTACACTACATGATTGCTTATACTTATTTACCTATTTTCATTTTAATTGTTTAAATGTACTTGTTTTTTGTGCTCCATGGAAAATAAATGCACATATTAAGTGTGTGATTCTTTATTATTTCGACTGGGGCCCATTCTAAAAATAAGAGTAAAGAATGTTGGCTGGTATGTGGACGCAGGGATGATGGAAATGATGAGAATTGTTGACACATATTGGCCCCAATCTCCACAAGACTGATCAATCCTTGTGATGATATCCCCCCTATAGCTCTCCCTCCTTCCTGTCCGCATACTGCCAAGCAAACTGTCCTTTTTTTTCGACCAAGATTGTATAGTCTGTATAATGATAACTGAGCAGAGTCCAGTGTAAGTAATTGAGATTTGAAATTTGAAAACTGAGGGGAAAACAAACTGCACGAGACACAATAATTAAAGGTTTCCACAACTGTTGGGCTGGTGTTTGACCATTACAAGTAGTAATATAATCATCCATGGTGTTCTATAACTTAGAACACATGCACACATACATGCACAATAAGATGTTGTAGTCCATTTTGCCACCCCACTCTCTCCCTTACTGCAATGTGAAAATAATCCTACTCTGGTAGTGGATATGAGGCAGATCAAAGACTAAACTAATGCATCAGTATTTGAGAACTACCTTATTACAAAAGTGTGGTATGGTAGCATCTATGCATTACTGATTACAGTAATGACTATCAGTGACATGACTTCCTGTTTTCACATTTTAAAAAAAGATACTTGCTCTCTTTGGTGGGCACATACATTCACTGTTAACGGAGAACTCCGGGCAATTTTTAAGTTAATCCTGATCGTTATACCTTTGTGAGTACTGTCTATAGAATAAAAAAACGAAGCAGATTGTTGCTTGCAACACGGAGTTGCTACAGCTAATGCCCAGAGCTCCCACGTAGCTAAATCGGCAGTTATAGGGGCATATACATAAAGAGTGTCTTTGTGCCTCTTAACAGACACAGAATGCAATTAAAATGTCTGTCCAACATGAACAGGGCCCTTACATGACAACAAGATGCGTTTAGCAACTTAGCCATTGTTTAAATTCACCTAATATGTGTTATATGAAGGTGAATAGCAGGCTGTTAGGAAAATCTTAATCAAAGAACAACAGAGTCACTGGAGTCACATTCAATGATCTTATACTTGCAAGGAGTCAATACATGCACTGCAATGAATACAGAATTGACTGACAAGAAAGGTTTGACAGTCTGCTTTTAAATATTTGGTTACACTTATTGTTTTCCATGTTATTACAAGGTAGCTGAAACTTTATCTATGTCACATGTCACTCGGATACAGACAGGAACTGTTATCTAGCTTTCACCTGTAGGCGTTTCCTGTCTATCTCTATGCACCAGTTCACTGACAGTGTATAAGTTCACCGAAAATGTTAAACGATTCTCCTTTTCTATTTCCAGACAAGATTGCAACTGTTTAAAATACTTTTTTCTAACACAGCCGAGCAGAGCAGAGAGAACAGGGTCAACAATATGCCTTAGTTACAAAATGCCTAGCTGTAAATGTACAGTGTAAGTTACAGTGGCTAATGAATACAGACTGCAGCTCTGTAGCTTCTATAGATCAAAACAGAACTACCATATGTAACTGTGGGACTCGTCATCTCCCCCTCATTTTCCCCATGTTATGTTGGTTTTGAACATTAACATACCACAAAGTTTTCATGTGTATCATGTGTATACTAGGGATGCATCCAATGTTTGGCCACCGAAATGAATTGGCCGAAAATAGCAAAGAAAAGCATTTTCGGTGTTAGGCCTAATAAGTCAAACGACAGAATAAATTTTACTGAACAATTAACGTTGACATGTCCACAGTGTGGAAGCATTTTTAATGTGTCAAAGAAAGACGCAAAAATCGGCGTATGCTGACACTGTTCTGCTGAATTGTCTCCCAGCACATCCACTCCACCTGTGGCTGACTTTTTAGAAAAAGCAACCAATAGTCTGACCTGCTTTGAGTGTTTCTGTCACTCCTTTCTGAGGAGGCGATTAAGCTAGCCTGCGAGTTGACACGAAGGTAAGTGACTTTATCCTGCCATTTTCTCTCTTCACAAAGACAAGTGTTGCAGTATGAGAATCCTACCTGAAAAGAGGCAGTGAAGTCTTCATTTTACGAGATCAAAGAACCACATGCAACATTATCTATCAATTTGAATTTGGATCGGAGTCGATGAATTTAGTGCGAGGATACATGTGTGACGACATCCGGTTTTCAAAATAAGGTGTCTATACAGTATGGAAATAAGATTAATTGGATTATATTCACAGAAAGTATAAAACATATGTGTCCATTATAAGTAAATAGACAGTAAATAATTTACTTTATTGAACCCTAGGGTAACCTTGAGCTAACCCTTTGTGGTTAACTCAAGGTTACCCTATACACGTGGACTACACACCACATCTGTATCTGTGTTAATGAGAACTATTAACACATACCACTTGATAAAATATTTTTAGATTTCATCCTGACTTGTTCCACTGTGGTTGCAGCTGAAACGACAGTATTCTTAACATAACAGCATTACATTTATACAGGTAGCCCTGCAGTGACTGTGATTTAGGGAGGAGATCTTAATTAATTAATGGGCCAGTTTCTGAAAAAATGACCATCTATATAGGCTTATGTTAACTGAATTATCCTAAATGTTTTTACATATTTAGATTTACTACACTAACGCGTGAGCCTACAGATCTGTGATCTAAGCCACCTCATTGATAAAGGGGGTCAACAGCAGCACAAGATCTGTTCGTTCTCTTATTCTTCTTTTCCTTCTTCCGGACGGACCCACAGGCCACAGCGACCTCCCAGCTTGACCTGCTCAGACCAGACCAAGCAGACCTCTCGGCTGCGACACAAGGTCCAGCCACCAGTTAACTCTGAGGAGAACAGACAGAGCGGCCAGACCCTCTCATTTGAATCACAACCAAGCAAAGACTGCATCTAAACTATTCTTCACCGCCTGGCTCCATCCACAACGGACCTGCCAGCTAACAACTACCAACACCAAAGCAGCTTCCTTTCTTTATAGACTTGTAACATAATGGGCATCCTTTGTGATTTCTTCATAAAGGATGCAGCAAAGTGGCTGTTCCAAGGGACAGAGAAAGTAAGTATGTAGTTCATTTTTATATGAGGTTAAAACTTTTCACAAATAGACAAAACAAAAGTGATGAATTAATGTGATTTCATTAAAAAACTACATATATCCTTTAATATAGTAATTTTCTGGCCAGGATAACTTATATCTAATAGTTATTAATGACAAATTAATCAATTCTCTCAATGTGAGAATATTTTACACTACAGCTGATGATCAAATGACAAAGTGTTTTATTTATGATACAGTTTCATGTCTCTTCTGTTTAAGTACTTTCTTTCTCTCTGTGTGTAGGAATGACTTTCATGCTATGTTTGTGACAGTGATCTGAAAAAATGCTAGAAATGTACTGAAGGGGCCATAGCTGTCACATTTCATATTGTACTAATAGCAGCTTCTTATTTATTAATCAATCAAAACAGAATTAGTGGATGATATATCTAAAATTAGCGATCTCAGCATTTCTAAGTATTCCTTAGCTTGAGGTGGTTGTGTCTAAATGTCACCACTTTGTGTTTTAGCTGGTGGTAAATGCCCTGTTTGATGGTAATAATTATCTCCCCTGTAATATGTTGATGGAGTGTTGATCTCTTGTCAGGTAACTTTTTAACTAACCTGCAACTATAACTGGTGGGTTTTGGAGGGATCTTTGCACATGGTAGTGGGTTACAACAATTACTGCATCTCTACATATTTACGTAAAAGCTGAGACAATGCAAGGGTCTGTCTAATAGGGTACTTACTGGACCTCATTCTAAATTAAGGTTAAAAAATTAAAAAATGTTGTTGGCTTGTGTCAGAGCCAGTGTAACAATGTAACAAGCAGGGCCCAGGTGATCACAAGGGGACATGCGTGGAACAGCTGTGGGAGCACTGAGCTTTATAGAGAGCGGAAACTAGATATTACTGAATACATTTTACAACAGACTACAGAAAGCAAATGACAAATACTGTAGTTTGCAATGAACCCAATATGTAACATGCTCTATCCACAATGCAGCACCACGGACAGTGACAGTTGCCTATTATTCTACAGAACAATATTGGTACTGTGTCCTTAAATGTAAAGTGAGCAGCCATAAACTGTATTTTATGTAATATTGATATTATCCTTGTGTATGGTTCCTTATGGTTCCTCCAGGAGCATTAAATAGTTTTAGTTTCCTTGTGATCTAGAGAAAGCCATATGCTTTTATGCTTTTACTTCCATATGTAGTATACATTTTCTATGTGCTAAGTGCTTTATTGAGGCTATATGACCCATAACCCGACTGGAATCTTCAAACCCAAGATACCAAATGTTTCATGGCTGCCACAGCATATTCATGTTAACATGTTTGTTATCTTTGGGAAATATTGTTCCACCACAGGAATTTAAGAAATGTATGTGGTTTTGAACAGAATTTGTCCAGACAACAAGAGTTAATAATGTTGAACTCACTGGCAGGTCAGTAGGGGGTGAAGAAGGTAATGAATTCAAAGAGACAAGATCACATTAACTCCCATTTCAATGTCAGCTTTTATTTGACTTCTTCTACTGCTTTTAGTGTCTTCTCTGTTTTCCTTTATTTTATATCATTGTCCTTTTATTTTTTAAAAAAAAATCTTACTTTACTAATTTATTACTTGTTCTTCTGGTTTATTTCTTGCTCCCCGAATCTTGTCTCTTGTTTAATTCTTGAACTGTTTGAAATCTCAAATTCTCCCATATAGTAGCTTGTAACCTTGTTTTGTAAGGTTCTGTATAAATAAAATTTCAGCTGTTACAAGTCATCATTCTGCCCATGTTCCCATCCAGTCACACGCTGCGACTGACTGGTTGTGCTGCTTTCTTCTTTCACTGCTTCAGCTCCTTCTCTGGTTTCATGAGTCATTAATGAAATCACTTTCCTTGTGTATTATGTATTTGCTTGTCCCAAATGTGTAACCATGGTAACATGCTGGTAAAGCAGCAAGTCCAGAAAAACTTTGCAATTTCTTTCAAACATTTTAAACCCAACAATCTGAAAAGATAAGTAAATATATGTAAATAATAGTTGACAACGCAGCAGCACGTCTGGTTTTTGATCAGCCCAAAAGGACTCATGTCACTCCATTACTCAGTGACCTCCACTGGCTCCAAGTGGACACTGCCTGGCTCTGCCATCCCTTCATACAAAGCAATCCCAGTCCCAGCTGTACTCATCTGTGGCACCACGATGGCGGAATGAGCTACCGCACGCCATCAGAGGAGTGGCGTCCTTCTCTAACTTCAATAAGCTCTTGAAAACTCATGTCTTTCGAGAACACTTCCTCTTATAACACCTCTAAGTCCTAACCTCTAACATGCACTTTCTGTACTCTTCTTCTTCTATCCCCTTCAATTATCTTGTATTGATTGCACTTTTTGTTAACTCTTCCTTCCCTAGGTATTTATCCCATTGAGGTGATATGTCCTATGAGCTCTTAGTAGTATTGATTGTCAGTTGGAGATCTGTATTTGAAGCTCCTTTGATGTTTGTATGTTGATCCTCAAATGTAAGTCACTTTGGATAAAAGCGTCTGCCAAATGAGTAAATGTAAATGAGTAAATGTAATGATTTAAAATTTCAGACCATGTAAATACCATGTCCATGAAGAAGAGTCTACCTAATATTTGTACTAAGGACCAACAAATGGCTTCTATTTTTTAAGAGCTTACTACCACATAATATTAGTAACCACTACCTGTTTGAATGTGATAAGGAGGATAATCCACTCCAATTCCAGTTAATAAGCAGTACTTGACCTTCACATTGTGTGCCATCAGTAACTCTCTGATTCAGAGAGGGGGCAAGTTTCTTAACCATGCAATAGACTCAGAAAGGGTAAATAACAACACCATAAAGTGCCTAAGAGCATAGCACTAGCAGAGCACTAAATGCCTTGATTTTACGAACAATTCTTTGTCAAGTCAGAATGGGGAGGCACGCTGAAACAGCCGTTCGCAGTTTGCAACTCTCTCTTATTGACCATCCCTTTACTTGAACAACAAACAGTTCTTGGTTCTGACACAGTAGCAGTGCTATGTATGTTGGCCACTTATTTTGTTGTTTATTTTATTTTTCTATAGATGCATAAAGCTTTAACAGAGGGTGCAAAAAATACAACTGAGTTAACTAAGCCCGCTTAAGACCCCATGTGGTGCTGGGCCCGAACTAAATGACTCAGTGTAGATTATTATATGATTTATACCCAATCCAGAGGCAAACACACAGTTTGCCATGGATTATCCCGTAATGTCAGGATTACAGTGCTCCTTATTGGAATGACCAACCTGCAAGCAAATTGCCTCTATCCCAACATGCATCAGGGTTTTGTGGACAGGTCGGCAGTTTGTTTAAGGGCTAATAAACCTAGACAAACAATAGCATAAACTCACCTGACAAGCATCTTTAGATTGTGCAGGGAAATTGAAGCAGCTAGAGGAAACTTAAGAAATCAGGCACATAAAGAGGCTTCCGTCCAATTTAAACCCGGGCTTAAGGCTCCATTCTGGCTGAGTTTGTGATTGAACATATTCAATATTTACAAAAAAACATTGGTACAAAGGAGAAATTATTGTATCAAAAACTTTATTCTCAAATAATGTTTTCAAAATAGCTGATAGATAAACTGTGAGTCTCTTTAACAGCAGGTTGTGAGGCTGCATTCACATACAGTATCTGTTGTTTAAACCTTTATAACACTCCACATTGTTTCTCTCTCATGATCACATAAGAGGATGGAAAAATGACATTTTCTGCCCTTTACTTCAAAACTTAAGAGTACCAGTCTTGTTTTACCAGTCAAGATCAGAGCATCCAAAACCAATTTGCTATTCGGCTGCTAGACCATCATTTTCCACTCTAAACCCCATAATGTCTAAGCAAGGAGAACCAGATTCCTCCTTGTTAAGATAGACACAAGGTCAGATTTTGGGCCGTAAAGGGGTCAAGTCATCCAAAATCTTTTGTGCCTGTGGAGGTCATCCCTCTCCCAGATATAGACATTAGGATCAGCCACACCAGGCTGCTGTTACACAAGAACAGTCTTTTAAAGGAAGTGTCATTTCCAACCCATTCATGAATACTGTTCATTACATTATGACACTAAACATCTGTTGTTTTGTTCAATGCGAAGTATGTGTATCTATATTGAAGTCAAAAGATTTACTGTATGTAAACACAATATTTTATCACCAACACCGGGGCAACTCTTATGGCACAGCTGCCACATTAGAAGCCACCCAAAATTGTTCTATGCATCATTACATTGCATACCTTTTTTTTTTTTTGCAATGAAAGCTGATTTAAAAATGTCGATGTTCAAAAGACACACATACTCCATTGTAGACAGGTTGGAACTGATACATCATTTTAAGACTTAAGTGTTTTAGATTGTGACCCAGAGATAACTGTCTCTGCAGCAAGAAGATAATTAACTCTGGGTCCCACAAGGTTTTCTGTTCCTGTGTAAAAGCAGCCATAATGGACAAAAGAGATCATATGACATTTTGATATTTGATACTCAGTTTGAACTGTAGATTTTTACATGGTGTGTAACAGTAAAAACATTTAATGAACAAGATTTTGTTGTACCTACATCATTAATCATAAAAAGTACAGCATGTTTAATAATTTGTTTGTTTGTTTGTTTTTTACAAATTCTCCATAAAAAATAGATTTCTATACAAAATGTTTTTTTCTTTTGCACCTACTTCAAGTTCAGCAGCACATGATGATGGTGAGAGGCGACAGTGATGATACTGACGGTTATTATGATGCTTAAAATTATAACATTTATGACGATGGTGAGGACTTGCCATTTGGGACAACATAAATTAAACAAGATTCTTCAATACACATTTAGAAGCATCAAACTTACTTACTGCCTGTCAATATGTGATGCGGAGAACACATCCTGTCACTGTAATGTGTGAATATAGCACTATTATGTGTGGCGTCCCAATCTACAAGCTGCGATGTGCCGAAATGATAATTATTCATCCTTTGCACTGATGAGTGAAGCAGAGATGCAGTCAGCTCACGTTCACTACAGACACACAATTTAGATTGTAGATTTTCTTCAAACGTGTGGCTTGAGAAGTCTGTCCTATCCACACTATCGAGAAGGTGAACCAAAAACCTGTCAAGGGCAAATGAACTGCAATACTGACTATTTTTTGACTATTTGACTACACTACAAATTTAAACTGTTAGGGTTAAGGATTTTTCAGACACATATAGAAATGCCTGATTTCCATCTAGCAATAAAATTCAACAGATAAAAATCCATCTACAGGTCCATATTTTTGCTGAGCCACATACGAAAACATGTATGACACAGTTGCTCCCCAAGCAGGCTTGCAACTGGATTTTCCTACAGTATTCCTACCAGAAAGGTTCAGCAACATCACTCTGCAGTCCTTCCTGGTTGAATTTGCACCAATGCTTAAATTACTCGCACACCCCACCTTGATGTAATTTAGATATATCTTATATATGCATTGAATCTATTCTGTATTTCACACACGGTAGGGAAAAAAACTCATCATCTCTGCCATGTGACAATTTTAGCTGGGATTTTTTTGGAGCTTGCAGCAATCTGCGCCCCTTTGTTTCAATGCTGACAATACCACTTTAGTGAAAGTGAGGGACAACAGTGGAATTTTTTCCCCAAACTGTGAAAAGTCCTAGCTGAGGAAGAACAAACAACCTTGACATTTTATGATTTAGAGTGCAGTTTAATTTTTTTTAAACTTGTAGCCAGCTGTCGCTCTTTAAAACTGTGAGGACTGCTGACGATGCCAAATGAAGGACAAATGAAGAAACTTTAACACAAATTGTAAAGAGTGTGTTAAAAGTTTTTGACCGAAGAGAACATTATCTACATTTTCAGGGAGTCTCAGAGAAGGGATGTGTCATGTTCAGAATGATAACATGCATATCAATTTTAGAGAGAGAGTATTAGTAGAGGTAGAAGTCACTGTATCACACTGTATCAGCTTTACAGTTTGTGCAGCCTCCCCATTGTCTTTTCTTAAGTTTTCCAACACAAATGAACAGAATAGCTATACCGAACAAGAGTATCTCATTGCAACAGGAAGGGTCCTTTGCCATAAAATTTGATTATATTTAAAATTACCTGCGACACATTTTCTGCTTCACTAAAAACGAAGCAGAAAACGTAACTCCTTTTTATGCTGTTCTTAGGTGAAAAAAAAAACACAGGTAGACTTCAGAGGAGTGTAATTCTTCCAATTTCTGTCATTCACATTGCTTTAATTTTAATTAAATCGTCAAGAAAATGAATCATGTCCAGCAGTCAGCTCGACAACTTTCTCCTGTTTGAGCATAAATTGGACACAATTGTGACCATGTTGGAGACCTTTTTGTTGAAAGAGATATTTTACTATTTTGAATAAAAATGTGTAACAATTAATTTCTGTTTAGCTGAAATCTAGTACTCCACCAGTCCAGGGTTGGATTGGGCTGCACCTTGAGTCAAAATATCTAAATTTATCAGAGTCTGGGTTTTATATATATCCAGAATTTAAAGAGAAGAAACATTACAAAAACATTGTAATAACTTGAAGATTTCTGATATAAAAGTGAGAAACTATTATGGCATAATCTGCTATATTTGCACAATCACTTTGCATTTCCACAAATTCCTGCGGCTAAACAAGACCTGAAATCTAACCTCTGTTTTACTTAACAGGGACAAAGAGGGATTTGGGCTCACTAGTAAATGAGATTTGTGTCATTTCTCAAAATAGACCTTTTATTACGCCTGTGGAAACCTTACAGTCTCTAATTTTCAGGCTCTATTATGCTCTCTTGACTCCATAGGACATCTTAACTGAATTAATTAAATCACTTAAAATACAGGCACTGGGTGCACTCCAGCAAAAAAAAGGTGGCTCACTATCTTCTGAGCAGACGCTCTGTTGTTGTTTACAGAGGTCTTCTTTCTTTCTGTGAAGAGATTTTGAATGTGTCTTCCGTCTTGTCGCAGTATACTCTTTAACTATTGCCAGTATTATAGCTAGTAAACACATCTGCATATCTTTATATGCAGATGTGTATGGTGTATGTGTCTCTGGCTGTCTGACCATAACCCTGACATTGAGGTTGTGAATGACAGGGTAACAATGGATATTATGATGTCAACAATATCATATAGTCATGCTTCCAAACATAATCGCCATTGTTTAAGCACATTTCATTTGCAACATTCAGGTCTGCAGTAGTTACATTTTCAATTAAGTGAGCTGAAAATGTAAATAGAAACAGCAATTTGCTAGTTAATTCATTCTCATTTGCGTCAAAATAGGTGGATGTGATAACCTTCTCATGCCAAATGTTTTTTTTTTCCAGTTCTAGAGAAAATCAACTCTCTGATTTGATGAACTGAGTCTTGGCCTTGAATATGACATGCATTCAAATCATAATTTTAGCAGTTCTAAGTTCTCTCTCATACATACCATTCACCACTTGATATCATACAGTATGTATAAATGAATGGATTTGTGATTTATTGTGTGTAGGTATGAGAGTATGATGGATTGACATTGAGTAATTGAAAACATGGGGAAATGTCAAAAGAAAATCCATTTGGACGATCATGCAGGTTAAAGCAAATGCTGGAATGGTGCGCAAGGCGTGTGAAACAAACAACAAACAGGCCTGAAGAAAGACACACATTAAAAGCATACATCGGTGATCTAAACCAAGTGCAGCATCTTTTGAAAAATAAAATATTTTGAGAGAACACTGCGAGAAATAACAAGCTTGGCAAGTGATTTGAAACTAGTGAATTTTGTTGGATGTTAATATGACATTTTGACTTAAAATACCCGGAAATAAGATGAATGCAAGGTCTCACTCGCTAAGCTTGTGTATTTGTTGCAGTGAAGTTCCAGCATTGATAAGCAGGATGTAACTTACTCTCTGCACACGAGGTATTTCTCAAACAATGGGGGACGGAGGCCTCCAGAGGAGACAACTGTCGACAACAATTAATTGTGCATGTTGTCTTCATACTGTATCTGTTTGTCCTCTGCCTTAAATGACCAATTCTCAAACAGAAAAAACAGTCACATGTTTCTGAAAGCTCACACTGTCTGCTCCTACAAATGATCAACTGATAAACTGTCATCATATTGAGATACTATCTTTATGTGCTATTTGTGTACCTATGCACAGAATCTCAGAAAATGATGGAGTTTAATGCCTGTAACTAAAAGTAGCAGTGTGGCACCAGTGTTTCAGTGGTACCACGGTGTGTATTATGGATGTGAGCCTTTCTGTTTATTTCATACACATACTATATTTGTAACATGTAGTATGAGCTTTCAGAAACTACCACTGTTCTAAAAAATAAAATAAAAAAGGTGTCATTATGTGACACTAGAAGCTTGGAGGTCCACAGGTAAACTGATCCCAACTTTCTGGTTGGCTAGCATGTTGTCATGGCAACAAAATAAACAACATTATAGCATGTGGTCACACCTGCTAACAGGGAGTGTGAAATATAAATGTGTATATACAAACACTCTGTAACCCTGTATTTAGTCATTTCGCCGTCTTTTTAAAGATAGAAGTTTTTGAATAAAATTCTCTTTTTTGAATGACTCATTTTTCAAACCCATTTCAGACCCAAAAATTATTCATTTTTTTCATAACCCAGTCAGAAAAACACACTAGTGCAAAATTTGTGCGGTTTAAGAGTTTATATAAAGTTTATATTTTGGGGTCCCCAGCAGCAGTGGTTTGGGAAGTCCCATGGGGCCACTGGGTATTTGAACATGGAGTCTGTTCATCAATATCTTCACTGAAGAAAAATGCCAGAAGAGACAATTAGAGACAACTATTTGCCTCTGTTTCCATAGCAATCTGTCCTTGTCTCTCTTTTCCAGCACGACTGACAGAGGTGTATATCTGTCCATCTGTCCATTTGTCTATGTACGTCTGTCTAATTTCTGTCAGTCAACGGTCAGTCTGTTCATGCATTCATCTATTTCTGACTCTGTGGCTGGAGAGTTTACTGTAGAAAAGGAATCAGTCATCACTAGACTGATAATCCCAACTGGAGTTACAAGAAGACAAATCATTTCCTGGATTTGGCCACAGCTGATTGCAGCAGTCAACGATCCTGACAGTTTATTGCCTCCAGGCTTCCACTTGTTCAGCCACCAAGCACAGAATCCTGGCTAGTCCAAGAACAAGGATCAGTTGTCTGACTCTTTGATTGTGTTAGACAGGCCTCTGGAAACAAGTCCATTGTGTACACCAGCCCGGCTACTCAAATGTCTGGTTTTCTGGTTCAGCACAGTCTGCCTACTGCTAGTGCGGGATCATGTGTTTAGGACTGATTTTAAGAGTGTAATACCTCTATAGAATATTTGAAAACATCCAAAACTTATCTGAAACTAGTTCACAGGTTCTCAAACTAAACCTAGGAAAAATAGCATTTGCAAATGCTTGATTTGGTATGTTTTAGCCTAGTAAGTTGCCAAAATACTGTAGGTAGACATTGTCATAAAAGGCAATGCAGTAAGTGGCAGAAGGTAAAAACAATCACAGAAATCTATTTGAAAAGTCATTATTGACTGACAAGTCAACCCAAACTCTGTGATTGTCCTGCTATACTAAACCCAACCCATTCAATTCTCCAAATAGGCTAAAACAAACATTTTAAAAATGTATCTGCAGCTGTTATTTGACCCTGGCTTGTCTAGCACTAGTCCACCACTCCTAGTACTAATATAATACTAGTATCTAGTGCTGAACGAGAGTATCGTTTTCTTTAAAGGAATTGGTCTACTTTGAATATGTCACTACATTGACAGCATTTGGTTGTCAACTTTACAGCAGTCTGTCCAATCTATATCAGATTCCACCAAAACAGACTCTAAAAGCTGTCATTATGTCAGTCCTGTCCAGTCCAGTGGGAGGTTTTTGGTCCAGCGTTAATGATGGTTTTTGTGTTGAGGTATAGGAACCATCCAATTACTATTCAATGTCTAGAGGGGGTTAAAGGGTACAACACTATATCTGCTTCCCCTGAAGGTAGAACCTTGCATCGGTCAAACCCATGTCTGGCTGCAGGGGAGTTAGTAAGCCTCTACCACTGTTCAAATTTGGCATGGGCTATGGGGTTAGGGTAGTCAAACCACTATTCAGGTTGCAGGGATGGTATAGGAAAGCCATAAAACTCTGGCCCTTTCCCTAAGGAGGTTGGATCAAATTTTGTCACCTGACACTGGACAAGCACTGGTCAATCAGGTTGTCATTCTTTGAGGAAAGTCAATTTTACCATATTTCTGTGTTTTTCCTGGATGTCTGTCTTATCAACAGATTTCATGTTATTGGATGATGTCATTGTTTACTCCCTTGTTTACTGGTTCCAACTTATTTTGCTCTTTCAGACTATAGGAAGAGGTGCATGATACCATTTTTCAGGTAGGAGATGGAGCAGAGCTGCATTATTGTGCAGATTATGCCGACAGAGGACCAGCATGCTACAACACAGACTGCCCACGGTGACGAGTCCAAATCAAAAGTTTGTTCTTTCTTCTTTGAAACCACAACGCAGACTGCAACAGGGAAACTGGACTGAACCACTGTACAGGCAGTGGCAGGTTTGTTGGACTATACCACAGTGCAGACTGTATTGAGTGTAGTATCAAATCGAACTGCCTTAGCCTCTGTAGGCTTCATGTTGGTGTCATACATTGGGTTTTCAAATGATGCCTGGCCATTGGAGCTCTCATGGCCGACATAGCCATTGAACTGGACCTTGGGACGCGTCCTGAAAAAAGAAGAAGAAGGAAATAGTAGCGTTTATGGTAGATACTTGGTTTTCACAAAGATATTTTTGCAAAATTATTATTAGTATTTAATGTTTGGAAAAATAAAAACACAGTACACACAAAACAGGTGTAGGCTTCTGAAACACCAAATGATAACTAAACCACAAACTCATAGACATTTTAAAAGAGCAGGCTTAAGTTTAAATTCGCTGAGGTCCTTGTTTTAATGTACAATATGTATTAGCTGTGGCACGTCTAGCACTAATTTAGCTGTACTAAGTGATATTTCTAATTGACTCAATATCATGTAAAATTGCCATTGATAGTGCTGAGCCCAGTAAGAATTAACACATTTTAGTTCAATGATTTGGTTTTCCGGCATAAAGACTGTATAGTCAAGTCTCACAGGCACACGTGGGATGCTCGTATTGCTCTGTGTCTGATGGATCTTGTGTGGGTCGATGAGTTTGTTTTGAGTAAAACGATCTCAGCTGACTGCAAGATAGGAGCACTTATTGAAGTCGTATGTGAAAAGTCAGACTTTTTCCTTTGTGTGAAGAGTTTGCATGCATAGGAGAAACATGTACTTGTAAGGGTATAGATTCACAAATAACCAAATATTGATATTTGAATTTATGTTTGTCTCATTTATTTCTACAACATGTTTAATTAAAAAAAGTAAACTTCAAAAAATACATTCTCTGTCTTTTTTCAGCTGACATGTTGGTTGACAGCTTTACTTTTGACATTAAAGGCGCAAACTTGCTAAGTGCGAGTTTCTGGTAAAAACCTACAAATTGCAAATTTTGGCAGGAGGGAGAACATGAACCATAACAACTGCCTGCTTCAGTGGTTCAGCTGCCCAGTGCCCATCTGCTGCTCTCAAGCGAGTGTGAATGTGCGCTTGCAACCTGCCATCATTCTGCAAATGGTACCCAATGGTTTTAGTTCAAAAGAATACATTCTTACTCAATCTGCCTGAATGAAGATTTTAAGAAACTTACTGCAGGGGTTCAGACATGGTAAAATATGACTAGCCCCTCCTAATTTGTCTGTTTGTCGCAGATTACATTTTTGGATAATCAGGTCCTCTAATCCAGTTAGATATAATCACTTACTCCCAAACCCTGTGGAACTATTAGCAGGGAGGAGTGCTGCAGCTGAAACGCTGTTTGACTCTGACCTCATTAAGAGCGTGTGTACGTGTGTGTGTGTGTGCACTGGTAGAAATCCAACCCTGGGGAGCCACTAAGCCTACCCTACATGCTCAACCCATTACTTTACAAAACTGCACACACACGGCAGACCTCCCTGTGTGGCAGTAGTTCAAATCGCTGCAATAGTTTCTGGTTGTGGCTGTAGGTACAATAGTTTAATTTTACTGGTAGAATGCACACATAATTGCTGTGACAGTAGTATAGATACTGTACAGGCAGATGAGCCAAAGCAGAAAGAAACTGCAGCGTACATACTCACATACTGATTTTAGTTTCTCATTTAAGCTTTAATATTGTTATGTGAGGATTTTTTTTTCTATTTCTGTTGGTTTGCCATTATGTTAGGCTAGGAATTTGCAAAATTAACTTTATCATACAAGTGCTGTTAAATCAAGATTAAAGCAATGAAAATTAAATCTAACAGTAGAAAAAAAGCAACAGTGTACAGAAGTGTACATATCACTAGTATTAATTAGACCAGTATATTGTAGGTCAAATACTGTATTTGTTCTTGATGACATAATGCTGACAGAGAGATGACAATGAGATCAAAGACAAAACTAAAATCCCTAAATCTATCATTGCTGTTTGACACAGTAGGGCTGCACAGCTTTTAAAAATGTATTTGTTGTAATTTTTTCCTGAGTGTAAGTGTCACCCCAATTACTTTAAGCTAACATGGGGTGGCTCCTTGTTATATTTCTCTCTGAATTAACATTCATTTTGGTTTACAGGTTTAATTTTTATTTTTCAGTAATAAAAGAAAAAGTACACAAATTCAGGTTAGCAAATAACATTTTCATATGTTGGTGAATCGTGCAGCCTTACTTAACAGCATAAAGAAAAATCTTAAAACCGAAAACAAGGGAATGACGAGTTTGAAGGAGGATGTGGCGGCGGGCGGAGATCTGGTTGCTGTTTGAAACCAGGTGAATGACAGGTGCCAGTCTTACCTGCCGCCAGGCCCCCAGGTGTCTTTTGGTCTCTCATTGTCATCTGTGTCAGCAGACAATGTCCTGCATACAACCATCAGCTTTAATATACATTAACTAGCATTGCGCTAGCACACACAACTTTAAAACAGGTTGTGTAACACAGTGGAAAGTGATGTAATGGTAGTGTTAGTCATCTACTGTCCTAATCAGTTACTGTCAATATCTGTGTATGTCTGCATGTTCCTGTACATAGTAGTCACCATCCTAGCATCCACAGGATTTACTATACTAACTGGTTAGTACATAGCAAAGCACATTGCTAACTGGCTGACAAAGCATGTTTCGACCTACCGGCATACAGTCTGTGTTTCCTCTATAACATCAACAGAGCAGGACACTTCACTTTCCCTGCAGCTGCCATAAATGGCAAGCCAACATATTAATGTGCAATAATGACTACTGTTAGATGAGTAAGATAACTTAGAGTGATGAAGTGCATAAGTCAGAACACCCCTTAGATGTAGACTCTCACACACAAGTCTTTAACAGAAAATATTAGTGATGACATTTCACCCTCAATATAATTCTGAATTATCTTGCATCTTTAGCCATTGTAAGGCTTTTGTGAACTTTCTAGGAACAATAATTAATATCTAAGGTCAATCAGATTTAACCTTCATGGCGCGCTTGGAGTTTTAGCGCTATAATTATGTTTTAAAACTCCTGTAAACCTGCCTGTCCTTCCAAAAAACTGATCTATCTAACTATCTGGTCCACCTTTTCAGCTGTGTATCAAACAGGCATCATGTCTACTTAATTTGGACTCGCTAATTAATCCTTTTCAAACAATATTTCATCACTGTCTTTATCAAATGAGCTCTAATGTGACATTGGTGCAAGGTGGTCGAAGGGACACATGCTGGTGAACTACCAATTTAGGTTGCCAGTAAGTTACTCGGCTGCCTGCACCTATTTGGTCAAACTAATGACTATTATTATTTTTCATCTCATATGCAATCGAATTGATCATTCATATCATTCAGTTTTCATTTGTCATCCTCAACTGCTTGTAGGATGTATAAAGGCATTCCCTATGAATGTTTTTGTCTGTGATATTTATGGGATGTTTATCCAATCAAACAATGGATTAAACAAACTATTTTTTAAGAATTTGAACAACTATAGGCAAACATTTTGTCAAACTACAATAAACTGTCCAACTATACAGATATCACTGTTCTGTAAAAAGCTACTGCACATTCTTATTCATAGACAATATGTTAATAGGGATTTCAGAGTCTACGGTAATCTGAACTGAACTTGAAAAATGACAGTATCTGCCCTTGAAAGCGTGGAAAGCAGCATTATAATATATAGGATGGTGTATATTTGACAACACTTTTCTTGTAGGTGAATCTGGCCTGGACATTTGCACCTCCATTAAATTAGAGCCCTGCGTCTCAAAATACATATATATAAAAGACAAAAGATATATAAAAAGATAATAAAAAGATGTAAAAGTGTGCTTTGTTTTGTGGAAGGAAATGGAGAAAATGGTTACACCACTGTGTGAGACTGCAATATTGTTTTAATTCTTTGTATAACAAATGCCCTCAGTGTAACAAATGCTTACAGTCAAGAAAAATGTCATCCCTAAAACATTTAAACTTTTTAAAAGCAGATATGTCTACATGAATTTTGTTTATGGTTTATTTTTCTTCTTCTTGAGGATAATCAAAAAGCCACATAAAACTGTTGTCACTTCAAAATACTTAAACGTGTAGCTACAATGTATAGCAAAAACATTTCTGCAGTCGGAAACATAAATAATAAGCTGTGCATCAGTGCTCGTATTTATTAAGCATCTCATCATCACTTCTAGGAACAGTGCTGTAAGATCGAATTGTTTAGTAAGTTTTGGACACTTACTCTCAATAAAAAGGATTTTAATTGATGATTTATGCTTTTTCTCAATTTAAGACGCTAGATAAACACAGGCTCAAGTTTTGGTGCCAGCCTCTCAGATTGAGAAGTGCCACCATTTTGCCACTAACATTTACCAAAAAGCAGATATGCAGTAATAAGTCTTTCATTACCAGTAGGCCTCTAGAGGCACAATGCAGTGCAACCAAAAAAAGTAAGTGTATGAAATAAATGACTGAATTAGATATTCAAAAGCACAGAAAATCATGAATCATATCTGCATAAGGAAATTATTCCAATATTTTCATTCATCAGGCGAACCTATCAAATATTAACTGATTGAGATGCTCTTCATGTGTGTTATAATTTCACTTTTACTTTAATATGCTGTACTCAATGATATACTTTTACATTACTTTCACTGAAGGCGTCAAAACTAGTATTTTTTATTTTACAGAGATAGCAGAGAAAGCCAGAAGACAAACACCTGTGTTTGTATGCTACTCTGCTGTATGTCCTTCTTTTTTGGACTTATGTTGAGGACATGGCTTACCTGTGCTTGTAGAGGTAGAAGGCAAATCCAGACAGGATGAGGGCAAAGAAGGGAACTAAGATGGCTGCTGCTACAGAGCTGCTGTTTGTGTAGGGGTTGGATGGATCCATTGCCATGGTTACAGGGCCTGGGGTTACAGAGACAGTTAAACCTACAGATTCATGAACACAAAACACGCAAACACCCTTTTCTACATGTGTAACAGATGCTTCTTAGATTAGATAGATATTCTGTACACTTAAGCTATTCTTCTCATGTTTACACAACAATAACTAAAACATTTAAATAATATTGTTCTTCAATCTGACCCTATATTTTAGGTTTTAGACAATGTTCCACTTTCAGCATGACTTAGTGTTCTCTTGAAGATTTATGGCTGTATTGTTTGTTTTGGTTGTTATTAGTGCTGATGTTTCAGACAGACCCACCTTGCCGTGTCAGATGGAACTTGCCAAAATCTTTACTGTGAATATGACCCTGGTAGACAAATGTTTTCTGGTCTGATTCTGCAGTCACCTGAAAAATAAAACATACAGTTTAATATGAGCCTTTTTGCACAGACAGTGGGAGACACTGAATATTTTGTTTCAGGTGAAAAGGATTATGTGATGGAGGTAGAAAAGAAACAAGTGCTAGCCTAATAGTATAGTGGACAGTCTTCAACTCTCACTTTTTTCACTATGAAAACAGTGCAGAATACTAATCAAAGTGGCTTATGATTCTAAAATAGGATTTATGAGACAGGTGTGGTTGTAGGGTGAAAATATTTTCAGAACAGGCAGGCAAATAATGACCTTCCTGTATAATTGACAGTGTATGGTGTGTGTATGGCTGATAACTTCAAGGTAACACAAGTCAGCTTAATGTTGTCATTTTAAGGATTAAAGTTCAGTACTAAGTACTAAGTCTCGCCACATCCTGTACTCTGGCCAGTCTCCTGTCCCCACCTCCTTTTGCTCCTCTCTCCACCATCTTGTGTTTGGAGATTGCAGCAATGTTTTATCCACAAATCAACAACTGTAGGATTGTTTTTCAGGAATCACAAGTTAGCCAGTTTTAGCCTGACTTGCCTCCCCCCGAGGAGATACAGTGCCAGCATACAACATATGAACAAGTCAAATGCCTCGCTAATTGTTGAAGAATTATTGTAAGCCAGATGTCAGGTGTGTTGAAGACTGATGAAGACCTAACATAGCATGGCTTATTGAGCCCGGCCGAGGAGTTACAGTGCCAGCATACAACATGTGAAGGTTTAGAGCAGAATAATCTTTTGTGTCAGAACAAGGAGCCCCACAAAGCTGACTTTATATCTTTATTTTTTGCTCTCTTTGTCTGTCTTTCTAGACACCCATAGTATCCAAAACACATATCAAATTTAATGTAGCTGCATATATCCACAACCTAAAGAATATGAATTAAAAATTATGAATACACAGCAAATATTTCCCTCATTTATTCATTCATGAATCCCTAGATACCATAGTTTACTCTATAGTGAGCAATAAAGTGAGCATTCAGTAACTTATTATCATCATCAATTTGTGTCATCACCATTTTGTGTAATGTTGGATGGTACTTTTCAAATCTGTAAAGTGTGATAGTTGGAATCTTTTTTGGGCAATATTTCACACTCAGAAATCGGACACTCAGATTAAATGGCAGAGGATATACTAATACTAAATGAAGTGTGATGTGGAGACCAGCATGTAATTCCGTGTAAAAACATAAACTGTTGTTTTTAACCTTCTACGTATTTTTATTGTATTGATAAAATTAGTGAGCTGTAGAAGTCCTGGTAGGAAGATGTTTTAAACCTCTGGCCAAGCCAGACTGCTCCAAGTCTTTGTGCTTAGCAAAGCTAACCATCTCCTGGCTGCACTGTGGCGTCACATTCACAGTACCAGCACAAGTGAGCAAAGAAAATTTGTTTTCATCTAACTCTTGTCAAGAAATTGTAAAAAAGAAAAGTCTATTCTTTTACTATTCTATTACTTTTCAATTCCCCTTCAGTTCAGTGGGTACATTCACATATACAACATTTTTTTTTATCTACAGCCAGTGAAAAATAATTTTAGACATATTTGTTGGAAAAGCTGCTGTAGGCAGAAAATATGATATCATTTAGATGTGACATGTAGGAGATAAACTTTCATTCTTTATAATGGCCAAATCTGCAAATAGTTCATTTCTTGATGTCTTCATTTTAAACTACTCTATAGATTTGACATATAAAAGTTTAAAAGACAGTAAACATAGTGGATAGACTAATAAAAGGGAAAAAAGTGACACCACTTTCATTTCAACTATACTGAATCCTTGGTAACAAGTGCATAGACATGTATTGGGATTTTTGGATTCTGATGACTTTTAGTTAATTTCACTAATGGTGATAATTTACTTACACCTTTGTCATGGAAACAAAAGCTTCTTGATAAATCACATTATTCCTCTATTTGAAAAGACGTTAATTAGAGTTCATTGTATTTCTAAATCTGTTTTGCATAATGGGACTGAGGATTTGTCTGGAATTTCAATACACCTGTCTCGCAAGACCCTGTTCAGTGTAGTAGGTGCAGGGTGAGTAATGTGGTGTGGACGGTATTATTTTATTGTTACAGGGTAGGACAGGGCAATAATTCAATATCAGCATTTATCAATTTTAATAATTTGTTCAAATCCTGTTATTACAATTCTGTTTTCCAAGAATATCAGATTTATTATTGTGATATTGATTTTGATTGTTACTAAAGAGATGTCCTTACTTGATATACTTGATAATTTGAGTAAGTATGTCTTACATATCCATCCATAGCCCAGTTGTCGTTTTTAAACTTGCTGAGGAAATGCTCTGCCGGGCCCTTCACCTGGTAGACCTTCAATAGCAGCTGGTTCTCTTCTGACTTATAGGTACCTGGATGAATAGATATGTACAGAGAGAGAGAGACATTGTTTTGGAGGCACTGTACAGAGAATGGGGTAAGTGCCTTAACCTGGTATAAGAATAGCAATTTACGTCTAATTTGAGTTGGCACTAGGCATGAAAAAGAAAGGAGGAAGATATTGGGGCCAAGGTACCATCAGAGGTTGACATACAGAAAGACAGAAAGGCAGGGTCCAACAGACAGACAGGCTGACTGACAAACACAGAAAAGATGGCACATCGACATACATTTTGGATTATCACATTCTATTTTCTTCACCAAACACCTGACACATTAGTGGGGGGAAAAGGTGACACCCTTCAGCTACATGTCTCTACTTGGTTAACTATAGTGCCAACACAGAAAGTGCTGCTGTTCAATATGACAAGTCCGTGCAAAAGAAAAATTATTCTGTGTTGAGAGCCCTCGTCTCTCACCGGCAGAACATCTTTCTTGTCAAGCTGAACTGCTGATTGTGAAAAGTCAAGTGTCAGTGGGAGAGTCAGACAGTTATTGTCAGTTGCTTAAACACAACTATTTTGGAGGCTTTACCTGTTTTGTTAACCTGCCAGTCATTTCCATACAACACACTGTATATTTCTACAGTACATGTAGATGGAAAAAAGCATCATGTACACTACAGCACTACCCCCGGGAGATTATGTTGCTCAGGTAATATATTACCTGCCTTGATTGTACAGGGGCCCAGGCACATAACTTTGTCACCAGTGCCCCTGTATGTTATATTATTTAACGTATTAATAACCAGTTTCTCTTTATCCTCTACAACTCTTTTGTGAGACTGCAGACTGTGAAAGATTATAAAGGCAGGTCCATTTTATTTTCATTTAGCCAATATTTGAATGTGAATATGAATAAGCATTTCTCGCACATTCTCTATACCCACTTATCTTCCTCAGGGTTGTTAAAGAAACGAATGCTCTATTTTATGTAAGTTGTATGACTTTGAACATTTATGACAGGAGTTGTTGATGTAAATTTAATCTTGGAAAATAGAACTGATTCAACAAATTGGTTTATTAGCTCAGTTTTATGTATCCTGTTTTCAACCTCTTAAAACATAAAACTAACATAATAATAGGTCTTTTCTGAAGTTACTCAGAGTAAAATTAATTAGAGTGACTCTTGATAACATTATTGTGATCTTTGTTTTTTACCTGACAGTCTGATTGACACTCCACTTGTCTCTAGCAATGTGACGTTAACTCTGCCGCTGGTAGTGTTGAACCCAGTAACTGTAAATGTGGTGGCCTGTCTCTTCCCTAGATACTCGTAAAAACCGCTCCACTCAGAGTTTGGAGAGAACACGTCCACTGGAACTGTAATGGAGACACAAAAACAAAAAGAAATTTAAAGCTTGCTTGACATTTTTCAATCAAAAGCTTGCCGCTGCTAATGCTGCTGCTAACAATTTCACCACTGCTTCAAAGTGTGACGAGTAACACCATGTTGATTTCTCAGTTTGAAAGGATCAACTTCAGCATGTTTGCCAACCAACCGTTGCAACTTTTCCAAGCCACAAGTTAAAAGTAATGAACAGAAATTATGGTGAGAAAAGGTTGAAAGGGTTTCCTGAGAAACAGACAAAACATATACCTTCGTAATTGACAGCTGCAGTGGGTCGGTCTCAGCCTGTCTGAATCCCACGCTTTAAAATATGACTTATTCAAAACTCTGCAGCTTTAGTATTCTTGCAAAAATCGCACAACTTTGGTCTCTCCCTCTGGTGTTAGTCTCTTTGCTGGCTCCCTCTAAATGCATATATTGATTATAAAATCCCACTTCAAACTTACAAGGTATTTCATGGTATTGCACCTGAATGTTTTCACTGATTTATTTACTTCGTCAGTGCCTTCGTTGTATAAATCTGACACAAGACTGCTTGTCCAGACAGAAGACTCAAATGGTTAACACTCATTACAACGTTCCACCACAATACCTCTCTGGAAAATACTTTGTAACAATCCTGTTGATTAAAAGAACGGTACGATGAACAGTATTTCAACTTTAAATGTACATCTTTGGTTTAAACTACAATATGTGTGTTGTAGTGTTTTTGTTTTTTTTACATACCTCGAATCTTGTTCTTCTGCACGTCTGACTCTCCTCTGCCTTTGGGATTGACCTTCACTCCAACTGAAACATAAAATAGGATTAAGTTTAGATTAGCACACTTGATGGTTAATCTTATTGGCAGTATGAATATGAATAGGGTTGGGAAAAGATGACAAATTTAATGTACAGGACTGAGAAAATATTTACGTGTAATATTTAAGTATTTGTTAATATAATAAACACATTTGCCCATTACATTGATATTCCACACATAAAAAAGGAAAAACAACTGGCAGTATTTCCTGTCTGGTTCACAGCATTCACAGCGACCCATTTCTTGCCATGAGTATATGATTTAAATCACCCAAGCATTCATGGTACGCCTAAGGCTGATTTATGAGAGCATAGCAATAATATCAGGGTGATAATCTGTATTTATCTAAAGCCATATGGGATTATGACATCCAGTTTAGATCTTAGGCTCAACAGTAGCCCATTTTTCTACAAGCTGCACATTTTCAAGATAGGATCTAGATACCTTTACAGAGCGGGGGTTTGCCCGACCATCTTCCATCACTTTTGCAGGTTCTGTGCTCTGATCCCCCAGCCAGATAGAAACCATCTTGACAGGTGTAGATCAGCGTATATCCTAAGGTAGGCAGGTCCATAGCTCGCACGTCTACATTGCTGGGGGTCTCTGGCTGTCTGCATGAATGGGCTGAGTGATGGGGCAGAGAATAATAAACCCAGAGTTTACACAAACCAAATTAAATATTTAGTAAAACGCAACATGAACATCAACAACTATCATAAGGAAAAATAATATTAGTACACAGTAATAACAGACATAATTATTCCTCACATATGCACTCAGGTTGAGTTCCGCTCCAGGTTAGGTTTTCTAGGCATGTTCTTGTGGTGGAACCAAGGATGTGGTAGTTCTTACGGCACTTGAAGGAAATCTTACTGCCAACCTTCATGAAATAAAAGTACAAGAAAAGTCATCTTTATTCGCTGTTAGCTTCTTAAGACACGTCACAATCAACAGCATGGGTTAGTTTACATTACATTACATTTAGCCCATAACTCACTTCTAACTATTTAAATCTAACAAAACATTAAACAAAAACAAGTCATCTATTTATCCATTTTAGTGGATGTAATTTTGTTTGTAATATTGTCCAATTATACCTCCACTGATTTGCACATTTGCTTTAATGCCATTATGGATTTATAGCCAAGATATTCTATCAGCAGGTTGTTGTGTGCACTCCAGACAGCCTGGTTCCTAAGACAAAAGAAAATATTGCCTCTTTTTGTCATCCGTAAAGTATGGGTGCCACTTTTGATCAGGTTTTTTCTACCTGCATATTTGATTGGCTCTTGTTTGTCCAACTGAGGAACTCTGCAAACCTTAGGTCTACTGTACCTCAGATGGAGATTAATAGAATTACTTTTGTTTGGAACCTAATGTACTTACTAAAACAACTCTGCATGCTGCAATTTAACTTAATCAGGTTTTATTTAAGACTGCAAATGTAAAAACATGTCCTATTCTCTAACCTTATCTTTTCTGACACGTTTAACTTGTGTAATAAATGTTATTTGAAGGATTATACAGCAGTTTTGTCAAGCACACAGTCAAATGATATATTTTTCACCTGAAAACCCTGGGCCATGACTGGGATACCATAGGCTGGAGTTCCTGGGTCACGACAGTTGTTGAAGGCTGGGTCTACACACACACACACACACACACACACACACACACATTAACATTGGGCATTAAATGCTTTCACATTTTTATAATCATTTTCCAAGTCAAGGAAGCATTCTGATGTTTCATACATACTGTAAGTTTACCAATGTAGTCAGCAAAGATGTTCAGCTACATTGCATTTTTTTAATTATCGAGCAGTAAAGTAAGTAGTATTAGTATTATTATTATCCAATACTGCAATACACTGAAGTACTTGCAACTTGAGCTTCTAGTACTTAAAATAATGTACATTATATGGATAAAAATACTGACATCATATAGCAGCAAGTATGAAAGATACAAGTCACAAGAAGTAATTCAATACTGGTCAGGGCAAATGGGTTCCACCATGATTCGTATGACGTAACAGAAGAACGTGACAGAAATTCTAAGGTGGCTGCAGTGTTGCTACAAGGCTGCTTTCCACTTCAGTCCTTACACAATAATTCTGCTTTTTCCTTGTGATTTCACAGCTTATTCCAAAATAAGCTTCATGCTTTCAGAGCAGTTACCACAAGAACCTAAATTTCCCTTCAAAAAATGAAGGGATGCTTTTCCGAGATAAAATCTTTATAGAAACCAAATGCTGACATCAAAACTACACACTTCATCCATTTATTAGATACTATCTTCAGCTCTATCTGCACAGGAATACTAATGGTAAAATGTGTACAACGGTGACCTCAACAATCCTGTTTGCCAATAATCTGATTTCAATCAATTGTATTCATAACTCGTTGATGAAATGTTTTTCTTTGCAGTAAACAAAATGTCTGTTCCTCATAATTATAGTGTATGACACATGCATGCAGTTTGTCTGTGTGTGATGCAAAAGGATGTAAAGAGCACTGATGACAATGCTATTCATTTTTCATTCTGAAAGTGAGCATAAACTAAAAGCTTTATACTGTAGAAACAACACACACACTCGCTGTGTGTTTAACAGCAAAAGTTAGTTGGTGTTCCATTAATTACCTATACAGGCTGGTTGTTGGCCACTCCAAATCCTGTCAGCTTGACAGACCCTGGATGCAGAGCCTACTAACAAGTATGGAGCATGGCAGTAGAACCTGACCTCTGACCTGTATAGGAGACAAAGATTTAATTACACACAAAAAATGTAAGTTTTGTTTGATGTCCATAGAATAGATAGAATACATGCAGCAAGTATTTCAAAAAGGTTGACAGCCTTTCTACAACAATCCTTGTGTTATTTCAAACACCTATCATACATGAATATAAGAAAATCAGTGTCTGTGTATGTCAGTAATTGCTATATCTAACCACTGACCGGTAGGAAAAAATGTTCCCCTCTCTGAATCCTCCTCCAGGAGAGCCAGGATCGCCACACAGCACAGCTTAAATGAGATGCATACAGTTAGGACTTCTGCTTTGTTTGAACTGCTAACGTTGCTATAAGGGAAACTATGATGTGTGGATAAAGTTACTTAAATTTACTAAATAGTAAAGTAACATAGTTTTTAGGTAGAGAAACTTACGCAGACACTGTGGTACGTCTCCTGTCCACGTCCCATTTCCCTCACAGGTTAACACAGCAGGGGTGGACAACTGGTAACCATGGAAACAACTATAGCTAACACTTGATCCCCATGAGTGGTCGGTTCCTTCTACTTTCCCATGATGTACTTGAGGAGGAAGTCCACACTGGATCACTGAAAAACACACAGATGTAAAAGATCACCTACAGCACTGAAGTTGGTACATGGTGGTTCACTGGTTTACACTGCCGCCTCACATGCAGAAGGTTCTGTGTTGGAATCTCCTCAATGATCCTTCCTGTGAGGTGCTCGGTTTCCCACTTTCCAAATACAGCTGTTAGCTGTGACTGTTAGCGGTGTGTTTCTGTTGGATTTAACCTGTCTTGTTTTACAATATGCAGTAGTCAGTATACTGGATGTAGGCTCTAACAAGTGAAAGAATGAACTTTCTTTTTTACACTAGCAGTACAAAACAGATAGTTTAACAAATAGTATGCCAGTAATGGCTAATAATATTACAATGGGATGTTTATACTTCATTTGAACATTTACTAACATCTTTTTGCCTTCAGTAGAGACAAATAACATGATGAGCTCTCAGATTGTCAGACACAAAGAGAAAACAACAGTTAAGGCCTGTCCCTGGTGGATATCCAGCCCTAAGATGTGCAAGATATGAAACAACAATTGAAACAACGGCCCCCTGAAGAAAAGCTTAAATGTAAAATTTGCATAGTAACATTTGCTAAAGCCAGATACTTGGCTATTCAGTCATGTCAGGGGCTGGTGTCTACCCCAGTATGCACCAGGCACAATGCTGGAAAAAAACCCACATAGTGCTGACCAATGAACTACAGCCTGTGCTTCCGCTCTCTAATCTCTGATATGTAGTAAACAAGTGCTTATATTGAGTAATTCATGATGGTACATGACAAACTAGATTGTAACTGCTAGGTTTTTAACTAGTGCTGGACAACGGATGAAAACTTTAATTGCGGATGATTGCATGATTTTCTGCAATTAATCGCATCGCTATGCACAAAACTGAATAAATTATTCTAAAGTAGTGTTTTGCACACTTTTAATTTAAATGTACTGCTGTATATACAACAGTGCAATAACATGTGGTTTGCAAACACTTCAAACAAATAATGTGCTCTTTACCAGCAGTATTCTGTAGCAGTTTTTTGTAAATCTCAACTTAAACATTAATGTAATCAAATCAAATATTAAACCTTTGCCACTGCCAGGGCATTACCTTTTATCTGGCTTGTTAAAACAAGTCATATCATACCATACCATATCATAAGAGGCACCTTCTGACCAATCAGATTAACATATATCAATCTGTTTTCTTGTTGTTTTTTTCTGAACAGGTATCAGCAGAAACCTCCTTCTTTTATCAGGGAGCAGGGAGTCTATGTTCAGTAGCAAGTGTCGTGTTAGAGTGAAGTGGTTGAGCACAAGCCATAGCGACAAGTAGGTGCGTTTCCGTAAAACTGTCATGGTTGTGCTTTCCTCACACACATGCCCGCTGCTGAAGTTGAATTGTCTTTTTGTAGTACACGCGCTGGCCAAATCACTGGAAGAGAGACTGATCCCTGACGTTTGTGAGTTTTACTAATCGGTATGCAGTGTGTCACTATCCAGTTCGCTATGGCATTTAATTGTTCGCTTGTCTTGCATTTGTTTATCTATCTTTTCTATCTACCCACACACTGCATCCAAGTAGTCTGCCGAAGCCTCCCTCCACTGCTTATTTGTGGGTGATTTGCAGGCTGATCAACACCCCACCCCTCCTGTGACCCATGGTTTGTATGTGTAATCAGAGCCAGTGAGCAATGGGCTTTCAAAATAATAATATTAAAGATAAAAACTGTGCTAACGTGAGATAAAATAATCAGCTGCATTAACTAATTAATGTGTTAACACGTTAACTTGTCCAACCCTCTTTTTAACATAATGTGATTTTTATCTATTGTATATTGTCTATGGTAGTTTTATTATTTTTGGATGCCTAACAACATCCGGCAAAGGGATTGCTGATGAAAACTAGCTTGTGGCTAACTCAAGTACATTCACATTTGTTTTGAATGTTGATCAATGTACATTGTGCTTTCTCAAATAAAAAATTCATAAATAAACACAATAAAATATAGCTGCAGTGTGACATCAAGTATAAAACAAGAACAGCAAAAGCAGCTGACTGCCATGATCACCATATGGACATTTACTGTCTTAAAGCAGCAGATCATCTAGGTCACCACATTTAAGTTGCTTAACCAAAAGACAAACCATGGTCACCATATGGACAGAGGTTCTGTAAGGACATTTGAGGGGGTTTGCGTTGTCTGTAATGAAATTTCTGCTTCCACTCTGGTGATTTAGCTGTGATATTGTTTTCCTCAACTCTGCTAATTTAAATGCAATACTACCCACAAGGCAGCTTCTCTATCAACCTCCTCTTTTAGAAATGTTTTCCTACATTGGGGATTTCAGGAAGAATTACATATTTATACTTGAGACTCACTATGTGAGACTGCTATTTATGTAATGCTAATGATTCAAATAAACCTGTGTTCATACATGCAAGAGTGTTGTATGAGCATACACGTCTGTGCATATAACTTCATAACACCCCGATAAACACCTGTGTGGGCGCGTCCATGAGTGTGCCTGTGCCTAACTCCCTAAGATAATGATAACCATCTGCATGGTTTCAAACATCTAATAAAGTCAGTGTAATTCTCATCTAACCAGGAGACAGATGGTTTCACGCTCCATTCACTCTACTATGATGATATACAGTGCACACAGGCATACACAGAGAGGGAGGAAGATAGACACAGATACACAGACGTGCATGCACAAACAACACATACATGGTATATATACAGAAGATGCAGCAATAAGCACATACAGAAATGAACAGAAAAAACATACTGATTAATTTATGTACAAAATGCAGTAATATAACAAGTGTTGTTTTGACAATAATACCAAATATGCACAGTATATGGGAATCTTGCTTCTCTCTTTGACTATTATTTTTTCTGTGTTTTGCTTCTCGCCTGCCCTCTTTCTCAAACTCTTTATTTAGTTAAGATTTAGTCAACTTTTTATCTTATTTTCTTTTCCTTTTTTCTGTCTCTTTTCCCTTTCTCTGCTGCAGTATGACCAGTCTTTTGGATGCAGAATCAAAGTGCAATTAACAAAAAATTGTTCTGAACTCCAAAAAAAACCTAAATCTTTTCTTTGTAACATTGCAGGTTTCTAGGCAACCGCTGGTCCTCGCAGTAAAGTAATCACTTCACTAATTCTAGCTTTGTATGTCACCAGTGTCCTGAAGAAGCCTTGCATCTCCCCAAAGTCATCCTGCCAAACTCGAGTTTCATTTTACCGTGTTGTTTTTCTCCGCTCTACAACATGTTCTGCTTGTTGTTAGTCCCCTTACAAAAATCGACACACCTGTACACAAGACAATTCCAAAGTGAGTTGCTTAAAGCATGTTGTTCATCATTTTGCTGCTGTTGTTTGTCTCCAGAAACAATAGCTGGTGGCTAGCCAACCGCTAATGGGGATACAAATTATCAATTGAATGAGGGCTTATCAAAAACAACTTTATTTTGGACCCTGTGCATTTTCTATAAGCCCCTCCCTGCATTCATGGAGCACTGTTCATTCTACTATCTTTTTGGGGACCCCTCCCTGTATACTCTGTCCCCCTCTCACTGCCTAAAAATAAATTAAACACTCTTATTGACTTCAGCAGTTAATATTCTGGCACAATATGTCTGCAGGTCTCTGATGCCCAAAGAACACTTGTGACTATAATTGAAGGTTTCTGAACTCTCTCTTTCTGAACTCTCTTCTTTTCTCTCTGTGTCTCTCCTGTCTTGTGAATAGACTGAGTTAGCTTCATATGAGTTTGGAGGAGTAACACTCATCCCTGCTTGCTTACACACCTCTGCTCTTCCATCTGTCACTGCAATCATTGACTCCTTTTCCCACCCTTTTTTCTTTCCTCTCACATCTCTACACTCCACACTTATTTCTTACACTTTGGTCCCTTGCCTCCTTTCAGTCTTCCTACTCCCCACCCCCTCAATCTCTCCCTCCAGCCCTTCTTCTCCTTCTCCATGCACCTTTCTTCTTTGTCCTTTTTTCCCAGTTCCAGTACTCTTTTATCTTCTTCCATTGTTCTCTTGGTCTCCTTCTCACACCATTACTGCTTCTCCCTCCCTCCGTTCGTCTTTTAGGCATATCTCCCTTGGCGCAATTCACCCAGCCAACACATTTTATGGGCTTAATCCCTTTTCTCACAGTGTGTTTACAGGTTTGGGGGCAGGTATTGATTTGCCTCTCTTTGTTTCTCACATCATTTGCTTCCTCTCTCTCACTTGCTTTTCTGTCGCTTTCTCCTTGTAGCCCCACTGATGGCTCATCGCATTCTCCTTTTTCATTCATCCACTTGAGTCTCTCTTTTTCCACCTCCCATTTTCTTTCCCATCTTAATCTCTGAATTACTCTGTCTTTGCGTCTTAGTCTGTCTCTTCTGTTATCTAATGTTTTCTTCCACTACACCTTGTCATCCCTTCGATTCTTCCTCCACCCCTCCTCCCTTTACTCCTTCATTCTTTCTTTCTTTCACTCTCCTGCTCCTCATTGCCTCACTTGCTCAAGCTCTCATTCTTCCTCACTTGATTAATTTTGCCTGTCAAGCTACACGTTTATGGCTTTACAACTCCTCCATTCAATATGTTTCTGTGTGTGCATTTATGTCTCTGCTCGAAGAAGCTGTTGTTCCAAAACATGACTAGTTGTGGATTGTTTGAAGTGGGAGAAAACAGATGGGATGGATACAGGGGAGCTGAACAAAAAAACATGTGAACAGTAGAAGTAGCACCTAAAGAGGAGGAGAAAAGTGAGGAACAAAAGAGGGCAAAGACGAAAAGACAGAGGGTGAACAAAAGGAAGAGAAACAGAGAGAGATAAAGGACTAGCAGCATTTTCCTACCTGTATCTCTCCCTCTGTCTCCCATTCTTCCGCTTTCCTTCTAATTTTTTCTTTTCAATTTCTTGCCTCAGTCTCATTCTCTATCACCTACAGTATCTTTAACTTCTGCTTTCCCTTTCTCTGCATCTCTCTGTGGTTCCCTCTCAGTAGCCTCTCTGCCGGCTTACTCAGTTTTTTTCATCTCAGTTCAAAGCCTCTGCAACTGCATGAGCCAGCAGGAGATTTTCTGTTTGTGGGAAGAAGCGGCAGGGAAGATCTCAGGAAACATTCCCTTTTGCTGTTGTTGAGTATCACAGTCTAAACTCTAAATATGGGTTGTTGTAAAACTGTGACTCATTTTATTTTAATGCATTCTTTTTTAATTCCCCCTTTGTGCTTGTAAAAAAAACAGGGGTTTCAGGAAATCAACTCTAATTTAACACGTGTAAGGAGCAATGTTAATCTGCCCTTGGCCTCTTCGTAATGTACTGTAACATGTTTTATTCTTCATTGTTATTAGAAGATTTCTGTTACATTGAGACCTGCCACATTTTCCATTGTATATGGTGTTCAACTTGCTATTCATATTCAGTCTCTTGAAATCAACAATACTTTGAAAAAGCTTTTGAGTAACTTAAAATTAAGGATACATTTATACTAGTCCTGGGCAACGACTAAAATTTTTAATCTTCTGGTTTGCAAACACTTTTAAAAAATGAGGTACATTTTTTACCAGCAGTATTCCCTTTACACAGCAACAATCCAATATTTATTGTAAATCTCAACCTAAAAATTATTGTAATCAAATCAAATATAAAACCAAAGCTATTTGCCACTGCCAGGGCATTACCTGTTATCTATCTTGGTAAAAATTTTACCATCAGAGTCCAGAGCCATATAAAAATGTATATAACATATATAAATCTGTTTTCCTGTATTTTTTCTGAGCAGGTATCAGCAGAACCATTTTTCTTTTATCAGGGAGCAGCATAAATAGTCTATATTCAGTAGCAAGGTGAAACTGCCACGATTTGCTCGCCTCACGCACACACCCGCCACCGAAGTTGAATTGTCTTGAACTTTTTGAACACAACGTGCTGCACAAATCATTGGAAGAGAGCCTGATCCTCGCTGTTTGTAAGTTTCCAGAATCTATTACTGTTTACTAAATAGGACATCAACAAGAGGGAATTTATTTAACCAATTTGTTTGGTGTAGGCCTTTTTATATACAGTCTATGGCAGGGGTATTTAATTAGAATTCAAAGAGGTCCAGTTAGAGAAAATTTCCCGAAGCGAAGGTCCGGAACATCATACCGACTAACTTGCGTTA
>JAPMOB010236127.1:0-14494 GCA_029875015.1 Lepomis gibbosus
CACAGACCGCTGCAGCAACAACGGCAGAGGAAAACACAGCTGGAAGGTTTTCATACCGCTTATCTGTCTTTACATTCTTAGAAATATTCAAACGTTTTAACCGTAGACTGTTTATATTTTGAACATTAGTTGGGGCTGTTGTGTGTGGCGTCGCTATCTCTGGGTACTATCTGCAATGGAAAACAGAGCAGGGCCGAGTGGAGTCGAGTCTATCGATTTTTGCTATGGAAGCATTTTCAGCAAGGCAGCATAGATTGTCAGAACAACAGTTCAGCGTTTAGTCCTGATGGTAAGATGTGGAACAATGATGTTGTGGACTGGTAATAACTTAGACCATCTGCTAGACCATGGGTGCAGTCTGAAGGCTTTGATTTGGATCACACTACCTTGTGGTTGCCTTCTGATTGGCTAGTAGTCCTTACCTGGGAACTGCACATGTGCAACTCCCAACAAAGATATGGTACAAGTAAGATGCATCACTCTGTAGCTCCAGAGTGGAGCGTACAACAGACAGGCTGAAAAGAGGAGCTGCAGCAGTTTTTTGAAAATTAAACCATGTAAACCTGTTCTGGTACAACCCCTAATTAAGATTTTGAACCTGAAAATGAGCATAATACCACCCCTTTAAAATCTTCACATTATTATATATGTTCATCAAATAACTTGCAGCAGTGCATACATATGTGTAGAAAAAATGGGAATTAAATCTTCACTGTGATGGATTACTTGTTTCAAGCACACTTCAAATCTCTATACGCTCATTTGGTCTTTAGCATTTGTGCTGATTATAAAGTGCCCCTTTAAGTCAACAGCAAGATCTCTTATCAAGTAATGAAGACCGGAAGCACCACTGGTGCATTGGCTGTATTTGATACCTGGCTACACGGCTAAAGCTGGATTCAAGCATTCACACACACACTTCAGCTCGGGCTGCTTGGGTTTTCTCCTATGCCGGTGGAAATTGTTGACAGGTGAGGAAGACATCAGGCAAGGTGCAGGAAAGGTCAGTGATTTTCTCCATTTCAATAACAGAAAAGCCGCCCCCCTTTGGCTACTGGCTGCACGGCAACAGTGTCCTATTCAGCAGTGAGACGAGGTTCACCTTCCCGTCATCGCTTAATATCGCAAAGTGAAATGAAGAGGTGTAAAATTAAAGCGCAACCTAGCCTGATCATGTGTGACACATCTGTCCAGTGGCTACAAAAGGTGAAAATCAGAACAATTACAAATCTCTTCCTTCTCCAGAGGCACTTCCATCTTAAGCTGAGCTAGCTACCACACAGCGTGACCATGTTAGAGGCAGAAAGCTCCAAGCTGCCATTCAGTGTAATGAACCATGACCTGTGTTTTGATCTCTATGTCACAACTCACAGGCCAGGAAGGTCGACGGCACCTTACGGGCAGAACACTACTACCTCTGGTAGTTAGACACTGCATTCACTCAGGCACTCTGCTTAAACTCCTGATCTACCCTAATCTACCCTTAAATATACCTTTTCCACTCTGTATGTGGAATCATTGGTATCGCAATGTCCCACGCATACAGTATATATTTCTGGAGCTGCTTGTTCCAACTTAATATTGAAACTATGTGATGCTTTGACTAAAGTGAAACAGTCAAACCCAATATGTTTGCTATGGGACAGCAAGATGAACTTTTCCAGATGTCTTTAAGCATTATTTTATACACATTTCCCCGCAGTTTTGCCCCACATTTAGGTGTTTTTGGAAACTTTGGGCTCTTTACTGGGCCCTGAACACTTACTTTCTTACTATGAGTGACAGGGACTTTTTTTCTGCCAAAGTCAGAACACTTTGGTTATTTCCCATGATGAGATGTGTGTATTTTGTTATCTTCTCTGTGGTTTTCTTACTGGTTAGAAGTGGGAAATGCTGGCTCAGTTGTAATGTGGGGTGTTGATGGAGCAGTGGATAAGACTTAGCCTTTGTTGTGAGAGACCCAGGTTTGATTGATTCCCACTGTGACACACCACATGTGTGTATGTGTATATATATGTTGTTCAGTTTGAACAACAAATAGTCAAACAATATGCGTTTGTGATGTTGAATCCTTGCATTGCACCATTTGAACAAACTTTTTTCAGAACAATGACTTACTAGAAAATATCTTGCAATTATGGGAATGCCGAGCTAAACCATGGTGTTTTTACCACCACATTGTGTTTATATAGAATGAATTATAGCATTGTACACTTTCCCATACAGCTGCTACCTGCCATTAGTTCAAATCCAAAAATGTGCTGTCAATCATGTATACGTGTGTGTGTGTGTGTGTGTGTGTGCGCGCACTAAAATGTAACTTTGCCTCAACAGGGATGCTTTTTACAGTAACTCTTTCTGACAGAGCTGCCCTACTCAAGAGAAAACATGCGCGCCTCCCTTCCTGCTTCGACATGAGACTCAGAACCAAAATATGCATATGAATGATTCATGGAATGATTGAAAACAATACCAGAAACAGGGCCTCACACACTCCCCTTTCTTACACAAACACAGTCAGGGATGGGAAGGCAGCAAATAGCACTTCCTGTCAAGAGCTGTCTGTCAGGAATTATAGCCTTTTATCTAAAACCGTCTCAGTGATTTCCAGAACATGATTATTTTTCCCGTTTGCCTTTTTGAATCTCTTAAATGTATCAGCCTGCACGGCAGTCTGGGGGGACACTGGGATCTTAACACAGTGTTCACATGTTGAGCTTGGCAGGGAAGATACTGATAGTCTGGGAAAGAACAGCCTCGGTCGATTTCAATTTGTCAAATTATCGCCGCTTTGAAAAACAGGATGGAAGTGTACAAAATGTTAAATGAATCAAGTGCTTCCAGCGCCCTTGTATTTTGCTATAATTTATTCCTGTCATGTAAACAGTCAGTTTACCCAAATTAGAAAAACATTGTTTCTCACTGACCTCTAGTAGTATCTAGCCATGCAGATAGCTTTGGTTTTCCCCGAGTTGTCTGTCTTTGAGATTTCTGCGGATGTTTTTGTAATTTGAGTGAAGTGACTCTTTGAGGACAGGAACTGCCAGACTGGGTGATGAAAACAAGCGACGTGTGGGGCTCACTTGTTGAGTTTGGCCACGTAGATCTTGATGTGGCCAAAGTCGGGCCTCTCTGCAGGGTCCTCGGCCCAGCAGCCCTCCATCAGGATGGTCAGCTCCTCCGAGTGGCATTTGTTGTCCGTCGTCGGCCGAAAGTACGGTTTCTGACCGTTCCTCACCTTCTGTACGATCTCTGCAGCGGAGAGGACAGAGGGTGTGTTCTCCAGTGCGCAACGTAGTGTGTGTGTCAGGAAGTTAAAATCATCAGACTCATTTCACATTTCTTTCTGTTCTGTGTGACTTGATGCTCTGTGCTGAACACCGCTGTGTGAAATGTGTGTACAAGGGGTGGACAAAATAACTGAAACACCACATGTAATACAACAACCATGCAATTGACAAACCTCAAACCGAGTTCAACTGACACTTCTAATGTCATTTCTGCGGCTGAACTGCTGCCCAATGAAATACATGTATCTTCAAATTTTGTTATATTGAATTTTTTAGATGAGCATTAAATGCTTCTTCTGTCTGTTTTCTTATCTGAGCTAATTAACATTTACTGAGCATGTATTTAAAGGTCCAGTATGTAATATTTAGGAGGATTTGTTGACAGAAATGCAATATAATATCCAAAACTATGTTGTCAGTGATGTACAAAGATCTTACATAATGAAACATTTTGTTTTTATTACCTTACTTACAATGAGCCATTTCTATCTACATACACCGCACATCACCTTGCATAGACGTCGCCGTGTTGTGCCGCCATGTTTCTACAGTAGCCCGAACAGTTAAAGGACACTACAGAGCATGTTTCGTCACCACTTTGAATACGTACGAAGAAAAAGAAAAAGAATTCACGGTAGTAGCAGTAGTCATCGTCTGGTTTATAAGAAGTAAGAAAAGAAGAAAAATTTGAAAAAATCAAATACAGGAACACAAATATTATTTTGCACAAGAGCGTGTCACCACTGTAGCTTCTCCTGTGTGCTTTAAGTGTGATATAAATTATATTCTATTGATAGCTCTGTATTTGTGTCAACGTTCCTTTTCTGCTGGGCGGGCCTTAATCTATTCGGCATTGCTGATCGTCTCTCTAATTCTCCTCTTTGATCCATTAATCATTTCAATTCAGAAAGTTTCTAAGAGACATCCTTTCCCAAAATGATTTCTCCACATCCTCTCTTTTCTGTTATTAGTATCGTTCCGAAAGTAATTAGAAGACTCTGCTGTAATTTTAAACCACAAAAATATCATTACAGCTCTGGAGTTAACACATTCAGACACTAGAGAACAGGTGCCTGCTTTCACTGCTTTCAGCCTGTTAATGGATAAGTAGCAGGCACTTGCACATGCAGGACAAAGCGTGACTATGAATAAAAGGCTATTTAAAGTCATCACATGGAGGATGTGCCTAAGTTCGGATGTGTAAAAGTTCAACTCCTGATCCTTAATTGCTTTAGAAGTTAGAGTTTTTCCTGCTGTCACAAAGCAGAAGCAGTGGTGGAGGTAAAAGTAGATGCTGGTGAAGAAACCGCAACATCTGTGCAGTAAGCTGAAGAGCCAAAGTGTCAGCAGAAATTAAGCTTAAGCCTTGGTTAACTTAAGAAGATAACAATAATGTGTTGGAGTATTCCCGTGAGAGAAAGCTACTGCAAAGTAAAATATCTGTCATGAAGGCTGTTGTCCTAAGATCATTTTCCCAGAAATTCTGTCACATTGGCACTAAGCCCTGTAGCTACTGTGGGCCGGCCCGTTATTTCCTTTGCTTATTGTTCAACCTACCAATCTAACACACAAATGTACCATTTTCACAAAGGTTTCACTGGGCCATTTTTCAGAATTAGTCTTTTTTTTTTTTAACTGTGGTGTTGGTAAAGGACATTTTCACATTTTTTAAAGCCCGTCTTAAAACAAAACTCACAAGTTCACAACAAGTTCTCCAACTTAAATGACAAATTAGATCGTTTGTTCATGCCTCCCAAAACGACACAAGCGTATTGTGACCAGTACAGGCGACTAGACGTTAACTACGTTAGCCACGTGACATTTAACACACAGTTAATGTTATGAGACTGTGTCAGTTTGGTTACATTTAGGCAAAAAAAATACTTGGTTAGCTTTAGAAAAACATTGTGGTTTAGATTTAAATTAGTACGTTAAGTAAGATGTAAATCATGTGACAGAAGTCAGTGACTCTGTTTAACTTCTCCTGTGTCAAAGTCCTGGGTTTCACCTCCCCCCTTCCACTCAATCCACCTCCTTACACGGACTTTTTCTCTATTTAGAATACGTCACCCGACAGGACAGGCTGTCAGTGTACACTGAAAGCATTATTGGTCATTGTAATTGGTCCCCCTGTCCATACTGGTTATGAACACAAACCTTTCTCAGTCGATTTCAGTGCATGTGATGTTGGACAAAATCCACATTATTTCTGTGCAAATCAAGTGGATATCTTTCAGAGTCACAGTCTTTTTAATTTCCTTCTTTTGGGGCAAAGCCATCAAACTTTTTCAGCGATTTTTATCAGATTTTACTGGTGATTGTAAGTGTTTATGTCTCCCTATTCAATACCCGGAGACGTTACTAGGATTGCTTACCGATTGGCGGGACTTGCCTATAATGACTTTAGTTTAACTCAGAGTGCTGAAGCCTTGTAGTAGCTTTGGCTCACACTTTTCCCTTAAACTCTTCTAGAAAGAAAGGAAATTAAAGCTACCGATAGTGCCATACGGGTTTGTTTTTATTTGATAAATGTGAAACCATCCTTTGAGGTATCATTATGCAAATACCAACTTGCCTCCCGGCTGCTTTTTTATATACCTAGGGTATCAGTTTTGTTTCTCCTTGCTGTTGGATTTCTTTGATGTAATGTCAGTGTCATTATTATTTTGAGGCTTTGCATACTCTTTTAGCAATCTAAAAAAACATAAAAATTAACAAGCCCTTTTTGCAATGTACCTTAAACAAAACCTATTGTTGCACCGGACAAGTAAATTAAATAGTTTAAACAAACATAGAACATACAATAACTGCTTAAGCTGCCTTTAGACACTTGACTTTTTGTTTTTCCTTACATTTTTTTTCCTTTTCTTTGTTTGGGTTGTTTCACATAGTCTCATGTCCCAGATATGAGATGTGTTGGACTCCACCTGCCTTTGACATCTGGCCAACATGTGTTCTTTGTTTGTGTACATAGCTGCGGGGCCATGTTGTAAGAGTCTGACCTTGCGGAGCTCCACTTTGAAAATGCCAGTGAAAAGCCAGTGAATGAAGTTCCTATTTTGTGAACTTCCATCTTTTCTGTCCTTGTCAGAGGAAACTGACTCTTCAGAAATATTTCTCAGACTAGTTTCTTATAAAGTAGCTTTAAAATGTTACAGAGACATGGTTTAGTTTGGGACACAAAACGTGTTTGTGCCGATTATCTGTTTGATTTACTCTTCTTTTGTGTTCTTGCTTTTTGATATATCCCAGTTGTCAGCTGACTTCCCTGAGGCCTAAAAAAAAGACAGTTGTGTTTACCTTTGGGGCTGAGGTCCATGCCTTCCACATAGAAAGGGCCATTCCTCAGGGCTATTTCCTGCAGTATGATGCCAAAACTGTACACATCACCCTTCTGGGTCCCTTGAGGAGGATGGCGGTCGTATATGAGCAGCTCAGGAGCCGTCCAAAGCTTCTCTGGGAAACCAAGCACAGTCAGAAACACTCGGTAAATGTCGGAAATACACAAGGAGCTGTTGTTTTTGTGAATGAACAATTCAGTGACCGAATAAATGAACTCGACTTACTTGCATAGAGTGCGTGCGAGTCATCGTTTTCACAGGACGAGCGGAAGCTGGCCAAGCCATAATCCGTGATTTTCAAAACAAATCGACTGTCCACCACGCAATTAGATGACTTCAGATTTCCATGGCAGCCAATGTAGCTGTTGTGGAGATAGTTCATTCCCTGGTGGAGAGGAGCGTTAAGTCAAGCATTAAGGGGGTTCTCTCTCTCTTCATTTTTTCCTCTACTGCAAATCATACATGAAAACACACAAATCCAGACATATGGAAATAATATGCTTTGACAAGCAGATGTATGTTGAAGGTTTTGAGAAGAGGCCGAGTTTCAAGGATGACACCGTCACGGGGGAATTTCTGTAAAATTACTGTTAATTCCTTCGGGAAGGGGACAGCGGGTACTGAATATGTTCAATATTTTGTGGAAACAGTGAGTCAAACATCCCTCAAAGCTTCACCGGCGCCTCTTCTCTGCAGAACGCAGCTATCTGCGTGGAGAAATGTAGACGGGCCGCTTCGCCATGCATGTAGTTCAATATCGAATCCATCCAAGAGGCCGCTCTCCTGACAAGAAGGCTCTTTGTTTGTACAAATTAAAAATAATCTTCTAAAGTAAGTCCACGATTAGTTTTGATTAAGCTGGAAGGATTTTTTTTTGCAAAGTTTATGAGTATGTTTCTGTTCCACTTTATACTATTTAACAGCAATATTTACTGTAGATTCATCCACTGTCCTGTGCCAAAAACACATTTTTGTGCATGCGAGTCCCTCTTGCTCTCTTTCTCTGCCTCACTCACTCTTGTCCATAAGAAACCATAGCAACCTAGACATTTTTTTTCCATGTCTTTAAGACGCACAAAGCATCTAATTCAACACTGAAAACACCTTTTGACAACATTTATATGAAAATGGCATAAAAATCAATGCTCCTGTACCACCTTTGATTTCTGCTTTTTGTTTACAGCGCTTTCAGTCTGACCGGCACGCACCTTCACTATGTCATTGATCAGCGAGTAGCGGAACATCCAGTCCAGGTTGATGCTCTCATTCTCCAGAATGTCCTGGAAATACAAAAACAAATCAAAAATGGAGCAGAAAACTTTTACAGACAAGAAATAAAAACTCTAGCTTCTGCTTTATCTTTTAAACTTCCAAGAGCCTCTCAGCAGCCACGACAGCACCAAACATTATTTTGTATCTAAATACAGAGCCACCTACAGTCCAGATAGAATTTATTTTATATACTCATGGACACAAATTTAGCCCTGCAGCCGGCCAGTTCCCGGAATATGGGTCTAGCTTTGACATACAGCAAGCATCATCAGTTACAGCTATCTGTCGTTCTTCTCTAGAAGTGTGAGCTTGTCCATTTTAAGAAGCTGCTAGCATGTAGGAACCCCATGCCAAGAACAAGTTCACTTAACATAGGTTTCTTACTGGAATTAAAAAAAGACAAATTGCAGAGATTGAATACAAGACAAAAATGTGTAAAAGGCAAGCTGGTCACGTACTGTAAGCTCACAGTAGTAAGTAAGGTGATTTCACTTGATCCTAGAGCTCAGTGGGCCGAGCTCAGTGCAAACAGAGCTAGGAATAGCACGAGGCTGCCTGTGCTAAAATGGTTTATTATCACGGTACTGCAACAAGAACAGTCCAACAGCAAGCTTCTGCTCAAAACTTTTCATCTCTGATTAATTACACTGTACATGGCACCTTTCATGTGTTCATGTATAAATCACTAAGCAACAAAACTCAAACCTGACACACACTCTCGTATTTACTTTTGGTGGAAAAGTTAAAGCTGGGGTAGGTAATGGTAGAGAAACTAGCAGGAGAAAGCTAGATTTTGAAAGTATCCAAATGAAAAAATCCCAACTTCTCCACTTAGGCCTCCCTCCAAAGCCACTCCCCCAGAACACATGTTCACGCGCAGTGATTGCGCCAACAATGAAGTCTCCTGGAAATCACACTGCTGTATAATGTGTTATTAGTGAGTTTAAAAAGCTTATGGTAGACTGATTTTTATTTTATTATTTTAACTTTCAGATAGAGCCATGCTTGCTGTTTTTCCCTACTTTCCGTCTTAACTAACGTGTTGGCTCCAGGTATACCGTTAATTCACAAATAGTTAATACACATGAGAGTAGCTTTGATATTATCCAGCAAGAAAGTGATCGAGCGTCTTTCCACAAATGTCAAACTACAGTGGAAACTGCTCACAGTGATCCCGGCTTATAGGATCAAAATCTTATTTCTATACAAATGTCGTGTAAATAATTTGCTTATAGTAACCAATTGTGCTCACAGTGTTTTAAGATTGCGTCTTTTCATACATGACAACATATTGGGGAAAACTGAATATTTTATCAACATTTTTATTTTCAAACTCTGCCACCAGTTCAGCATTGCATGCATACAGTTTACTTTCAGGCCTGTTAAGAAATGTAGAAACACAATGAAACCACTGCCAAGATGTTACTGTTTTTGTAAAGAGCACAATACTGTTTTAGGCAAGTGCATAATTATAATGTGAACTACAGCCCTGTATTGTATTACTGTATATATACTTTATTTGAATTATACAGTAATTTAATTTGCACCATATTCAGTGTTTAAAATCAGCAAAGCTGTATACTTAAAGTCAATAAAATTCAGTAAATAGCAAAGCTGCCCATTTAGTTACTTTATATGTGTGTACTAAATAGAAATCTCACTTAGGTTGTAATCTGCATGAGAAATGAAGAAAAATGTTAAAGATATCTTCCAGACTGTTTCAAGATGTATAAAAATACTCCGCTATGAATAATAATGTGTGTCTCACATGGTTTATCCAGAAAAAGGTAAATTCATTCTTATCAAAAATATAATTTATTTCTGCCGCATCGAAAGATTCAAAATCCATGAATATGCAAATATTTTTCATTTCAAAAGCTTAACTGCTGAACACAAGATGTCTCTTGTGTCACTGAAAAGTATAATATGACCTGGAGTTTAACACATCGCACACAGCACGCCACACAAAAGTTGCATACTGGACCACGAATGGTTCCTAACGAGTTGTGATGCCACAAAATCCTGTTCGTACATACGTCATGTCTTATGGAGAACCTTCCCTCCTTCAGCAGATGAATGTGTAAACAGTGTCTAACTCTGCGCAGTGACGCTCAGACATCCAAGTCAAGTAACAATGACATTACCTGCAGGCTGCCTCTGGGACAGTACTCTGTTACGATGCAGATGTTGGGAGGGTCAATGCAGGCTCCGATGAACCTGGTTAGATGGTTGAACTGAACGTCTCTCATCTGAAAATAACCACACAAACACACTGCAACTGTGAGTGCAACTCTTTCCAAACATCACATTCCCAAACCCCATGGAAACAGAGGACGGGGGAGAGGACTGACGGTTCATTTATGTACAAAGTTTTGAGAATAACTCTGCCAGCAGTTCATCGAAATAGTCTATTTGCAGTAGACCAGTTGGCACTGCGTCTTTTTCTACGTGTTGAGACGCATTCCTGCTCAGGGCACCCAGTTGAAACATGTGCATGTGCATAAATTGCCCCTTGGAGGTTATGAATGAGCCTGTGTGCTGAGGGTGATGAAAAAAAAAAGGGTGAGGTGTTGAGAGGATGTACGAGCAGGAATATCAGAGCGGAGCAGGCAGAACGTGTCAAACAGCTCCACATAGAAAATAATCACTAATCACACACTGGTTTTACGATACATGTCTCCCAAAGTATGAATCACTTTGAGAAGTATGAAAACAGAGATTGTTGAGGTTAAGTGATTAAGAGGGAAACTCATTCCAGGAGAACATTTTCTGGCAGACTGCTTTTATGAGAAAGTGTGAAAAAAAACAGTAATTTTCTTTTATAGAAACAAGCTACATGGACGCTCCTCGTGCCTTCGTTCCAACCCGTATGAGCTGCTGACAGAAGCGGCACTGGAGCAAAAAAAAAAAGAAAAAAGTAGGAAATCTTTCTGCAGCCAGCGTGAAACTTCAAAAAACGGTGTTCATAATTTCAACAGCGTATGTTTCTTCTTTGAGCACAGTGAGTGACAGCCGCTCTCGCACCAAAACCAGGGAGTTGGAGGCTCCTGTTTCACGGCTCCAGAGATGTTAGCCTACCCTTTGGCCTATATAATTTCCCCTGCTGCACTCTGGTGGGGGTGGGGGTGGAGAAGGAGAGAGTGCTGGAAGACAAGTGGTTAAGTTTCCACTGGCAGGCCTGTCTCTTTCCCCCATCTGGTTGGCTTTTTTTCATGAGCTGGGGTTTGACAGCCGATCAGGCCCCCGGGGCGTCTCACAAGCTGCCAGCTCAGACAGCAGCCTCTCTCCCATGTGTGCCTGCTGACTGACCGAGGGGCCACAGAGGCATCCAGGAAGCCCAAACTGATGTCCTCCAAGAGGCTGCATCTCACACGGAAAAAAGGAGCAAATATAGAGATAAAGAGAGTTGGAAGCTAAGAAATATTAAAAGTGAAGAAATGGCAGAAGATCTTCCTCACCAGCATCCATCTTACTCGTGAACACCCATGTAATTTCCGAATTATGGGTTTCCCTGTGCCACACTGTGTTTCCATCACCTAACCACATAAATTGAGTGGATTTTTTTGTCCTTCAGCTCACTTATCGCTTACGCCTAAATATATCTCAACCAAAGAGGCCATTTCTGTTAACTCTTTAACAGGCAACATCCTGCGGTGGCACTGGTTGAGCAGGTACCATGTCCTGAAAACAACAATGCCCAAAACATTTGTAAATAAAAGCTTTTACTGGCCTACTGAGTCAGAAATGATATTCTATACTAATATGATGAGATATTTCCACTTTTCAGGAACTCGTTTTTTAAAGCAGCTGGAGTGATTGAACCTTGTATGAAAAAAGTATAATAATGTCGATTCGTGCTTTTTTTATTTTAGTGAGTGAATAAATTATTTGCTGAATACAACTTCAAGGTGTTTCTCTTTTCTTTCTTTCTTTTTACAATTCACCCTCAAGGTCTCCACGCATGGCTCTCATCACACTGAGGCCACTGAAAGACGTTAATAACAGCACGAGCCAATGATTTCTCAGATGGTTTTCCTAGAATTTTGGATTCCTCTTCTGAATAAAAAAAGGCTAAGAGTGACACCCCAAAATACAAAAGTGTTGGACAGAAAAAAATAGTATTTCACTGTTTTTAGTGAGATACAGTTTTTTAGTAAAATACTAGAGCTGGAGCTAAAAATGCACATTTTGTACTGAGACTGCCATTAGAGGAAAGGTCATGAGGTCATGAAAAGAAAACTGGTTTGTCCTCAGGGGTGGGAAGAGCTCAGCTGGTATTTCCTTTGAATAAGCAAAAATGTCAACCTTATTGTGGCACAAGAAGTTGTTAGCTTATCTACACATCCATCAACCATTGGCAACATTATCATTCATCTGAAGTTGTGTCTGTATGTATGTTTCTATTGATGAGCGTCAGTCCAATAGTCATTTTCTCTTAGCGCTGTTTGGGCTCCACCAACTCCAGCAAAAATGTCTGGCTGTTTCGCAGCTTAATGCTTCTCTTTCTTCTCCAGCTAATCGCTAATGTCGTCTATCTGTGGTTTGCAGCTGGGCAGGTTTTTAGAGCTTTTTCATTGAACACAGCGGCCTGCTGTGGTTGAAAACAGCACCAGTGACAGCAGTGAGACCGAAGCTAAACAGTAAAGTGAACAAAAAATGAACTGAAAGATGCTGAAATGCTCTGTAGAGCTGAGGGGAAGAGTTAGTGATAATTCTCTTGGATTCATTAATATGAGAGACCCCTTTCACATCCAGGTAGTCTTGTGATCTGTCGTAAGTATAAAACCATTGATTATTGCAGCTTTAAGTAAGCACGCGTATAAGCAGTCTGCCCATTCGATTCTAAGGTTTCTTTAGAACAAGTGGATGAGCTGGCCTGTCGAGTGGTACTAACAACAATATAACTATTCGTAGCATAGTTACAAAGTGGTTCAATGAATAAGAGACATGAGAGAGTGAAATACAATTATACAGTAAAAAGTAAAACCAGATGAAATGACAAAGTTGTCAATTAAAGATAAGGTTAAAAGGAACATTTTAAAGACAATACAAAAGCAGCAGCGTGGACTGTGAGCGATTAGGTGCCATGACAACAAATGTACGCTCATCCTTGGCAGCAAATCTAGACTTAGGAACTCTAAGAAGAATGTTCACTGCTGACATTAGTGTACACGTTTGTACACTCTGGGTTTAGTAGGTCAGAAATATAGCATGGACCCAATCAATTTAATTCCTCATGAGGAATTTTAAACTGCATTCTTGAAGAACTAACTGAACTGAAGTAACTGGAAACCACTGAAGGGTTTCAAAATTGGGGTTATGTGTTGTCGTGGCTCCGGTTAAAAGCCTTGCAGCTGTATTCTATTGCAGATGACTTTGTACTTTTCCATTAAGATCTCAATATACCGGACAAAAAAAATCATTGCAAGACCTCAAAAAGAGGACTCAAAGCTGAAAAGTAACAAATTACAATTCCTCATGTTACTGTAAAAGTACAAGAGATAGCAGCTTTATCACGCAGTGTAGGCTGTGAACAAAATGCTGTATTAAGTTTCTGCTATTGCAAACTGAACATTTCCTGCTGCTTCACATTAAAGGCATCTTTTTGTAAATGACATCAGCACTGACCACTGTCTTGTAGGCCGCTACAATGCATCAACACAACAAGACAACCTTCATTTTCAACAGTTTTCTGGCAGCAGACCAGTTTGAAATATTGCAGTGAGTAATGCAACAGAGCAGACACAGTGAGCTGCTAGGTAAAGAGCTGCATGTGACAGGCTGCACACCTTCACTCAGGGCTGGAAAGGAACAAAAAATCGGCCCCTGGCATTTTTGGCCCAGGTGGCCCACCAAAATCGGCTGGACATCCCTCACCCTTCCATTTAAGAGCTCATATTAGGGGTGTGATGAAACACAGCCCGTGAGACGTAACATTGCACAAGATTGAGGCCATGACAACAAGAAAAGCATTTATTTTAACAGGCCTACTGATTAGGAAAACATTTATTGATGAAATAGCATTAAACACTTAATTTCCTGCATTCTGGGGACATTTTCTGTACCAGCAAAGCACAAAATTCAGGAGGCAGGTGACAATTGAGATCTAAATCTAAAAATATAATAGACTATAATGCAGTGATCAGTAGCTTATTATTGTTCTTTAGCTTAGGTTACTTTTTTGGACAACACAGTTGTCACAGACTTTGCATTGCAGTCTTGCTGTGCAAATAAACTTTTTTCATAGCATTTTTATTTGTTAATCAACATTTCTTGGGTTTGACCTCCCTCCCTGCTCCCTCCCAGCAAGGTTGAGCTACTCCATGCTTACTGCTTCACCCCCACTCTCCTCCTGCTCTCTCTCCCTCGGCCCATCACGGTCACTTTGTCACTCTGGTTTGTTAACACACACCTCCTCCTCTGCCTGACAGCAGCCACAGCTCTCCTTTACTCCTGTGCCTGCTCTACATCGGGTACTGCAGCTGATGTTGAAGCTACTGCAGCCCTGATAACAAACATATCAAATATACATTTGGTGGCAGCTGTCTGAAGATTTTTTTGGGGGGGGCAGAGAGCTGGGGGGCTAGTGAG
>JAPMOB010236128.1:0-15477 GCA_029875015.1 Lepomis gibbosus
ATTTTAATTTTTACCTAAATAACACATACATATGTGGAAAATGATAATGTTATTGTGAGATTACATTTTCATTTTCAAGACTGCATGATAATTTCAATTATGACCCCTAAATACTTCCATAGATCTGCCTTATCCAAAAAAGTTGCAGATTACTGCATTATATTAGATAATTTTTATATTCTGAATTGTCACTGGCCGCATGAATTTTGTTTCCCTTCATATAAATAAAAACATTTCCACCATAAAATTAGTGCAGAAAATGTCATGAGAATGCAGGAAATTGAACCCTTAAATGTCCCCACCACTTTTCAACACAAAGTGACGCCCTTGGCTGTTCCCGCTCCTTCCGGCGGCACCAGCTCCGCTCAGCGGCCCCCAGGGTGCACACAGAAGCAACTCCTCTTGAGAAAAGTGAAAGCCAACGCCCCGCTGACGCTGAACTCAAGTCAGTCACTTCTTCCTCCAGAGCTGATGTGGTCGTGACGGAGCTCAGAAAGGCTATATTTCCCCGAGGCTTTGCATCGGAGACGTTCATCCACCTGCAGGGGAAAAATCTTCTAACGGAAGCAGCGGGCAACAACACTGGAGCTGTTGTAAAGACAGATTTGCTTATTCAAACCCACTGTCCGTCGGTCGCTGGCCATAAAGCCCTAATAACAACCTGTGGGATAATACGTCAGTTATTTCAGAATGGCTGATACAACCGGGTCTAGCGCCGCTGGTAACTGCCAGGAGAAGCTGAAAAGTTACGTGAAGACCCAGAAAGGTTTTATCCTCGCAGCTGAAATAGTAAGTTCACTGACTTGGGCAGCTAACATGTAGGCCTACCATTCAGCTACTGTGCAGCTTTGTCATGGATGGTTACAACTGCTTACAGAACTGGCTATAATATGCTGTGTGACGTTTGCTAAAGTAGCCTGCAGCTAATCAATATTTAATGGATTGTAAAGTGGGTTAATGTAGCCTATATGGTTATCATTGATTTTTTGTTAGGCTAGAGAGAGGAGATAGTTATCCTAGCTTTATGGAGTCGTGTCACCATTTATCTCTATTTTCATCTTAAAAGCTGTTTTGTCTCCCTTTTTGAGAAGCTGTCTAGCCTGGGAATGAAAAGCATGCGGTCTAGTGGGGTTGAGGGATCGTGAAAAGAGGAGGTTAAGGGTTTCCACCTGTCACTTTTGCTCCACTGATTTCTCATTTGGCACCAAGGAGCCAAATGCTGAGCGTTAATGGCAGATGAAAGGTCATATGGGTTAACTGACCCACTGACTGTTGTCAGGCATCTCCCTTTCTGCTCATTACCACAGGCTGCATACTATTTGTAGGCAGAGAAGTAGTAGCCCAAATATGGCAAAGAGAAAACGCAATGCCTGTCACATTCCCACTAGTATAAGGGCTCATAAAGTTTCCCCCCCACATTATGTCTTTGTGCATCTGGCTGGAATTAACAGGAATCTATACAGAGGTGGAAATATAATCATCAGTGCAACAGTCTAATGTTAAAGTTAGGTGTGTAGTTTAAAGTGTCCTACTTCCTGGCAGAGAACAACCACATCCTGTCTGGAAAACCTTTTTTATTTATACTGTCCTTGACCACCGTTTTTCACATGATTGCCTTTGTTTGCATTTCCCTGCAGTGTGTTCTCTTAACACATGACTCACTTTGACCTTAAAATATTTAGTTAAGTTCTGCCGTAGAGTATTAACCTGTATCTCACCATTGCTTACAGCCTGCTCAGTGTTACTATACAACTGTTTCAGTTGTAAAAAGTAAAGAAAGCCCTTTTTTTCACTGATAAAATGGCTCTGCTCTCAAAACTCAATGAACTCATTATAAAGCACGTTCTCAAATGTTGGTGGTCAGTGGTCCACCCACTGTAAAAAAAAAAAAAAAAAAAAAAACTTCTTCTCAAAGGTAATGGAAATTCCAGGCTGTGTGTGAAGTTTGGTCCTGGGAACAAAGAATGCGTGAATTGCCTTGCACACATCTCCGGTGTGCAAATCATGGGATAGATTCTTGCTTTACTGGATACACTGTGTAGTTTTTTGTTTCCTCTCCCACTTGGTAAACTCCTTAAGGAAGTTATCTATGGTGATACATTTCTGAAATAGTTGACAGTGCAGGGAGAGGTGCAACAGGAAGACAAATGCAGATTATGTCCAATCTGATAGGAAATAGTGGTATTTAACCACAGCAGTCGGGATTACTGAGGGCCAAATCTTCCGGCAAATCTTTCCGGCTTTTTAAGCAACTTTTAATCACAGGTTTCCATGCTTTGTCAAATTACATGTAGACTTGTTTTCTTTTGGCTTTCTGCATGTCAGAGGCATAGCCTAGGCTACTTGAACCTGTTTGAAGTTGCAGAACAACATACAGATCAGAGTCACACCCATTTAGGGCAAATTTGTTGCACAGGTCAGTAGCGATAAGTCAGGATGAGTCATGTACTGATCTTATTATTTGCCCTGCTTTTATTATTTTGAATATGAAGTGGTCACATTGTCCTATGCCGTGAAACATTTTTTAGGATATCTCCTTTTGAATGATGTTTTTATCAAGGGAAAGGGTGGAGGAAAAGTAGGGGAATGAAGGTTGAGTAAATTTGTTAAAGTGAATGGAAATTCTACGCTGAACGCACACAATACACACACCCCAAAATGTGACTTCCCTAGCAACAAATGTTGTTTGGTGTGTCTCTGTACCACGGACTGACTGTTGGCGCTCATGTTGCTGCTGACTATAATTAGCCAACCGTTCACGACAATTTTTCCTCCAGTCAGTTTTCAAGAGCAGCCCATTATACTGATGTGAATAGATCCTAGTTGGGATCTTAAAAGCTGAACCATGCAAACAGATCTGCGGCTGTGTGGTAAACATAAAGGTGTCAACATCTCGCAGCCTTTCTTGTTCAGAGAGACTCTTGTGTAGTGGGTGTTTCTCTGTGTGACGGCCTCCTCAGTTGCCGCTGCCCTCAGAGCAGCCGGCTCTTGCCTAAATAGAGCCTCCTTTGTGTAGATTTTGGCCTCTGCCGCCTCACTACTCTACAGAGGCAGCCTGTGTCAGTCTCGAGAACACATGAACTACTGATGCATCTGGCTTGCTGGCTCGCTGCGCGTAACAGTTGCTGGTGAGGGGAGGGGGAGCAGTAGTAACAGATGTAGAGTTGCCATCAAGTCAGTTACATCATGTGATTTGACAATCGCCACCAAGTTGTCTGAAAATCAAACATTGCAATATGCAAGATGAGTTTTTTTAAATACAGTTCAATTTATTTAGTAACACAATCAAAGAATAAATTATTTGACTTGTGACAAGAAAGCAGTGCAGACAAGTGTTCAATGGATCATATGTAACTAAAGTGTATCAATTCATGGTAGCTTGATTTCTATCTTTTACATATGATTAAAGAAACACTGTCAAATTCAGGTTCCAGCTTCTCAAATGTGAAGATCTGTTTATTTTTCCTTGTTTTAAATTGTGTAAACTGAATATTTTGGGGTTTTTGACTATTGTTTGGACACAAAAAGATATTTGATCTTCTTGAGCTATTGAAATTTGAAGAGAGTTTTCTTCATTTATTCATTTTTACAGATTTCAGATTTTGTACCACACAATTAATAGGAAAATAATAATGAAAATGTTTAGTTGCAGGCTCAAATCTTTCCAGTATATACAAATGTAAAAAGTACATGTCAGTTATAAGGCACATTTCATACAGGGAACAAGGTACAAGGTATAATGATTTATCGTTTTACAACACAGGGTTTTATAACAAGATTAAGATGCTCAAGCCCAAATGTGCAGGGCACTGCAAAGGAGTTACAAATCCATGTTGTAGAAAAGGACAATAAAATTAATGTTGTGTAGTGTCTTCAAGTAAATTATATTGTTTGGCGAACAAAGGCTTATAAGTATGTACAAGGACTTATAAGTATTTGAAATTTCCTTCAAAGCTGTGATATGTTGTGCGAATGCATCTGCCCACACAAGCAACAACAATAGCGGTATTGAAAAAAAAAAAGGCTGATTCTGGTTCAGGGCCGTAGGCAGCCAAAGTTTATGATTTCTCCACATTGGCAGCATTTCACTGGAATGGACTGAGAAGAATGCACGCTAACTTTTTTCCCTCATATGGAAAAATATGATCTGAATGGAACATACACAGGTCCATGAAGAGGGCAGCATGTGATAGACGGACTGACAGAGTGCATTGTAAACCCTCCCAATGTCTCACCCTAACAGTATTTTTTGTGTAGAAAATATTTTTTCTTGGCAAAAATGGTTTTATTCTGTGGACGTGGATATTGTTGAACTGACTGGAGTAAATGAAACAATGATGGTTCTGTTGGAGTAATTTACTGCCTCACTGGCTTTTTCTATTTCTATTACTAAACACTGAGATGATTATTCCCCTCTCAGGTGAACTATAGCTGATCAATATGTTTTTTTTTATCGAGTCAAATCTGACCTCCAAAGTCTAACGGAGGGGAGGATCACCTTTCTGAGGTCAAAATCATTAATCTCTCTGTTTCTTGCTTTTCCCCACCCCCTCTTCTCACTTCAATCACTCCTAGCTCATCAGTTTGATTATCCTCATCTGCTACGCAGCATCTCGGTATGGAGGCTACACCGCGGTGGCCATCTGCGAGATGGTTTTCGCCATGGTCTTCTTCGGCATCTTCATGATGGAGTTAGACAAGCAGATCCTATTGGTCAACTGGCTCTGGAGTGTGAGTCCTCTACATGTCTCACACACACACACACACACAGTTGTGTTTCCTTCAGTTTTGGGGACATTACATTGACTTACATTAAATCCCTAGACCATATTTACTACTTGCCAAACCTACCCCTTAACCTAAGATTAATCTTAACCTTGTTGCATAATGCTTCATCTTCTGCCTCCCTCTTTTTGTGCAGGATCTTTTCCGTGCTGGTATTGGCGCTCTCCTTTACATCATCACTTCGCTGATCTGTGTGATTGGAGGGGCCGGGGACGGCGCTCTTATAGCAGGCGGGGTCAGTTAAGCAGCCGTGAACTGAATGCTGAAACTGTTCTTATTCTGGTTTTATGGTTTGTTTTGACAACCGTTATCTATGAATCACTGATATAACAAGTGTGAAACCAAAGTGGCTTATTTGATGTGTGTGTGTGGTATGAGATATACGCAAATGCTCTGTGAAGGTGCACAGGAACAATTGAGTAATATCGTCATTTCAATTCATTTCTCATGCTTCCTTCCTGCTTTAGTATAGTGCTAACCACAAGCCGTTTGCCACAGTTTGCCTGTCTCTGTCAGTTTTCTAACAAGTCAGATTTTTTTTATTGTAGCCGAAAACAAGAGGCATTCATAGTTTGATCACCTTGGAGACTAAAGAAAAGAGCGCCAAATTAAAGAGCAGCTTACAGCCACTAATGATATTACGGAAGCATTAGGAGTTATTAAACGAGCTTCATGAGAAATGAACAGGACACAGGGAGGCATAAGACACATCAAAAATGCACAAATCACCACCGCCAGTTGAGAAAGAGAGCGCGAGAGACTGATTCAAGAATCAAAAGAGTAAAGCCTGTGGTGGTGTAAAAATTAATTATATATCAATTTCTATTTGCTTAATTTGATTGAGGACATTTGATATTATTTTTCTCTAAGAATTAATCAGTTTATCAGTTCATTAATTTTCAAACGATATTTGTGTGGTGTGCTCACTGTCTGATGTCAGTGAGATTTTGGTAGATTAAAGGTAAATTTCACCTCTCTTTTCACACACCCAATCTGCGTTATTTTTACCCTTACTCTTTTGTGATATACACACCACGCGTGTTTGTTTGGGACTCAGTTTTGCAGTTTCTTCACCCTCAGACTGAGACTAAAGCTGTCAGCTGGTGTGAGCATCACAACAATTTTGAAAGTCTTGTAGTCTGCACTTGTCTTTTGCTATGTAACATAAAATATGAAAGATTTATTACAAGTACATTATAGCATTTTTTAAGCATTTCTATAAAAATCATTTGCATCAACCAACTTTGAGGTGTTTTGACCGGTGAATTTAATTATTTTTGTGTTTCTAATCATAATTTGTTGTTCCATAGGTGTTTGGTTTGATCGCTGGTCTGCTGTTTGCCTATGATACCTACACCATTTTCCTGCAAGTCAAGAGCACCAGGCAGCACCCGGCAGCGTCCACCAGTAAGACCAACCGATATTTACTTTTATGATAGACTCAAAACGTGCCCTATATAACGATAATCTGTCTTATTTCAAACGTATAACATGATGTTTTTCTTCTTCACAGATGATGTTTAAACACTCCAAGACATGTGCCTCTGTCGTGCCTTTGTCAGGGTCGTAAAAGAAGAACAAAGAGGAATTTGAGCAGAAGTTAACGGAAGAGTGGATCAGAGAGGGGACGATGGACAGTAAAAATGAACAGGTCACAGTATAATCACTGCCACTGTATGGTGTGAACAGATGAGAGATTAATTTAGGGCCGTACTTGAGAGGAGTATGACGTAGCCAGAGTGGTACTGTACTGCACATCTATGCCTGCATGTCAGACAAAAACATGTCTACTACATGAAGAATTCCCCTCACAACCTTTACTCCAACCTCAACGTACCACTGATTTAATAAGGGAAATTTGCAAATAATAGGCAGTGGCTGGTGTCCTTAAGCAGTTTGTCTAACACGTCTACTGTTAATGGACTGCTGTAATAAGTAGTAACTGTGTCATTTGGACTTTTGAAGTAACTGACACATGAAGGGGTGCTTTAGGAATTGTTTAACATGATAATTATACTTTTCTCGAGTGTGTTTTCTCTATGTTCGTTGAGGTTTTTATAGCTGGCCAAGCGTGTCCTTCTCTGTTATTTAAAGCAACTACAAGGAATTTTTATTTTGTGCTAATTTGAGCGCCCCCTGTGGACAGATGCAGTAGTGTTTTTCCCAGAGTGAAGTATTTCCCATGAGCACCGCCACCTCGTGTTGTAGAGATCTTGATCTGGAAAGCGTGTACATGCGAATACTTAACTAATTTTTTATATGTTTTTCTTTTTTGAACACAGCTGTTTGCAGGATGCAGGTAATATGTATATGTGGCTATGTAAGAATAATAAGTAATATGACAACGGTTCAACAAAGTTATCTTTGTTTTTGTACCGTTCATGCACCAAGGCCACATGTAATGCCTGGTGCACACTAGAGGATTTTCAGATCCTAACTGTTTTTTAAAACGTGGGAAATCACAAACATATAACGACAGAATTAATGGATATTTTAATTTTAAGAATGCACACACCCGACGATTCAGTAAAAACACACAACTACACACTTGCCGTTTTATAGCTTACTAAACGATTTCAGAATGGTGGTTTCGGGGACTCAGAAACTCTCTTGATCAAACGTGACTTCAGTTATCAACAAACTTGAAGGCAGCCTGTCATCAGCTAGCTGCTATTGTGTGGGCTACGTTTTGCAAAAAAAGAAAAACAAAAAAAAGAATAAAACAATGGATGAACTGATGATAATTGTCTCCAACCAGCCTCTGCTCGAGATCGCCCACCTGATCAGCCAAATTATCCTCTAGTGTGTGGCCAGCATAAGCCTACAACTAACAGATTTGGTTGTGCAATTTTGTTACGAAAGCTAAAGCAAGATATAGCTCAGTAGCAAGGCCATCATAAAATGTTACATTATATAACAATTTCCCATAGACTGGAGTGAGACAATAGATGTTTTGGAAAGCTATTGCGATCTTCTTCTCTATTAAAAATCTTGTGTGGGACATCTCGAGTCATTTGGTCAATCAGAAACAAAATAACTGCATCGTTTTCTTTTCAGTTTACAGTGGACAGTAGTTTTGATATAAGTCTCTGGGAAGAGTGGCTATTTCTATATAGTTATAACTGTATAGGAATAGCCACTCTTCTCACTGATGCTCTTGTTTGTTTATGTAGGTCATATAGAGGCATCAGTATTAAAATCAGTGAAAATCTCCTTGTAGCTGCTTTAATCACTGCTCTTTTGGGTGCTCCTTGTGTGTTACAGTGCCTTAAAATCTCATTCAAAATAGCAAGTTCCTTCATCTTATTCATCTTTTATTCCTGACTTCTAAACATTTGGAGTCTTGGCTGTTCTTGTACTAGTCAGAGTTTAATCTGCACCGTTCCATTAACCATAAAACACATTTATTTAAATTACAGTGTCATCCTCCTGTTTCACCAATCTACTTTGCTCAGGTTTTTTTTCCTTTATGCATTTGTTACACCTTTTATGGCGCAGAATATTTTCCTGTTGACATTTATACAGTCCAGTTTTTTTGTTCATGTTTTTTTTTAAGTATATGTTCTCTTTTGATGAGACAGATCCATTTCTAAAGAAAAATTATATTGTTGGAATTTTATGATGTGAATATCACAATTTGAATACTTCCTGTAACTGTTTCCTCTACCCTTTGGTTGTTATTTAAGTAAAATATCGCCTTATTATTTTTTCTAACATGCTTTACAACAGTCTGCAGTTTCTAATGTCAAAACTCAAAGCAGCCTTGTTTGGGAAATAAAAGCCATTGTTACTACAAAGAAAATCTGTATTTGTGGCTTATATTATACACTAATCTAACTACATAACTCAATGTATTAACATAACTATTTAATAATAGCTTTATTCAACAAGAACTTCATTTGACTGCATATGTTGTGAGATATACTGTATTTAAGCTCTCTCAGTTTGCCACTAGATGGAACCAGACTGTCAGTACCTGACATGAATTGCTAAATAAAAGGGTTCTTGCCCCATCAGCTGGGAGTAAGAGTTAGTAGGTGTTAACATTGCAAAAACATGAACATAGCTATCCCGATGCGTGATGCAGTCTCTCATCAGGTTGTTGGTGTTCAGATATTATCAGAACTACTATTTTCACACTGCCATCATTTTCGCTGACCTGGTGCAGCTTGCATCTGTGATCTCTAATCTCATCTGAAAATTTTCTATTGCACACACTTATGCATGCTGTCCCCCTCCCCCCTTTTCATTTTGAGCTTACAGTGAATTTATGAAAATCCTTTCCGACTTTTGCTTTCCTTTAAAATGTTAGGCCTACCCATTTCATTTTTGAGACCTGCAGCGGAATGATAATCCTTTGTTTGGGCTCATACTGACTGATTCAAACTAATTCCCCATGCTGCTGCTGCTGCTGTAGCAACCAGAGTGTAATAAAAACTTTCCCCCAAACACAGCTGTGTTCATATCTCCTCGTCAAAATATTTATTTAGGAATACATCTGAATGTTTCCAGACACTGCAGATGGATAAATAAAGACTAAACATGGTCTGAATTTAAAAGTATAAGAGGGATTTATAAAATAGGGTTTGAGGCTTGAGTGAAGCACAGGGCAAACTTTGGGACCGCCTGTGTCCAGGTCCAGGACTCTATATACAGTCTATGGTCTGAGGACGCGGGAGGGAAAGTTGGAGCTTCGTCAAGTTAGCAAGGTACTGTCAGGATGTTGGTAAGTGCCCACACCTTCAAGATAAAAGAGTGGACGTGTATCAGTTTGAATTAAAATAGTTTGTCAGTAAATATCTTGACCTTTAAAATAACCTCATGTTTATTTTTTTTAAAGAGTGTTTCTTAATTTGGCTTTTATTTTGTCTCTGCTCAGGAAATATCAAACACAGTTGATAATGATTGTTTTACACTAAAAGGTCAGCCGGAAGTTAAATTTTTCAGTTAGGTTAGCTTGTCAGTTGCCATAAGTAGTTAGCTGAGGCGGAAGGAGGAGTCTGTGGCAGTCTGAGGGGGACATCATGTAGTTTAAGACAGACGGTGTGACTTAAAATATTTAGACCTCGGTGTTTATTCCCTCTGTTTGTTCCCTGGAAAACGCTTTGTCTTTTTTTTAACATCCAACCAACAACCATGTTTCTGCGTGGATCAAAAAAGCGGCGGTCAAACCGCTCGGTAAGTCTCTAATTTAAAAAAAAATACACTTCTTAATGACTTTCACAACTCACTTAACACTTTCGGTAAAATGTTAACTGTAATACCATCGTCTTTGAACACCTTTTCGAAATATGTGTAAGGTGTTGAGCCTTTCACTGTATTAGTAGCCTTGAAATGAACTTGTGTAGGCTAACTTATTCAAGTCCAACACAGAAAACAGCCCAAGCAGAACTTTGTCCCACCTTCACCTGGCTTTTTTGTCTGTAAGTGTTTTTCTTTTGGATAAAATCCTATCTCCTCCTTTCCTCCACTTGTAATAAATCCTATTGTGATATATTATTACACTGCGTACCAGAAAGTCCTACGCGCTTTGTTTGTTGAGTCCTCTCAGGCGCCCCAGGTACAGTCAGGAGGGGTTAGACTACGTCATAGGTCTTACCTGAGCAGGTTGGGATGTGGTAGCTGTAACTTGAATATGTTTATTACCTGTGTCCGTTTTTCATTACTAAGATGCAAAGACAAGCAATTGATGCTCTTAAATTATGCTCTTGTTGGACTTGTGGAGCCTGTTTTCCGGCCAGACAAACAGCTGTGTGGCCATGAAACATCTGGCTTTGCAGCACACTTGGACACCATCCAGACAGTGACTGTCAGTCCAACTACAGTCATATGGTCATACCCCACTACTTGTTGTAAACTTCACATTCAAAGTGGAACAGTCTAATAGCAAACCAGACAATACCACATACTTCTGAATTTAGCTTAACTCTGCGTTTGTTAGTCTGTATTTAAAATGTGTTAGTATTTGATAGCCTACAGATCCTGCAATTTACACGTAACCCATCCTTTGTGTAAGCGCTTCAACAATAGATAAACACCCAGGTCACCTGTTCCCACCTGAACCATACAAGAACACTCAAGTATTAATGACTATCATCAAAATTTTATGCAACACTCAATTACATCAGCTTTGGAAAAGTGAGTTTTGAATCATGTTACAACAGAGATGTGAGATGACGTTGAAGTGGAAAGTGTGTCTTAAACACTATAGTTGAATCTAAAATTATCTGTAGATTATCAGAGCTGGGAATAGATTGACTTGCAGTCTATGATATTATAAGATTAGATATCATCTGGGATTTCACTTTTGATACAGATTAAATGTCTTCCATTTCCAGCTACACTAAGTAATATAATTTTGTGTATTTGATATATTATTACAGTATATTTAATAATATTATTATTTTTTTACCCAAATTAAATGCAATGCTGTCGATATCACCTATCGTTATTTTTACAGTTATGTTAATAGACTGGGCATGACAAGTTAGACCATAAATACGACATAATCAACACTGAATACCAAATGCTTCCTACTACCTTTGCTCTACCACAAGGCAGTTATAACTTATATTTCCACAACAGCTTTTAGATTAAGGCTGCATTATAAATTAAACTATAATACACAATTCAAGAATAGAAGATTACACAATATGGAGGACAAGCCCAAAGCAATATTGGGCTCAATATAAAGCCTATAATCCTCCCTTCGTGTGTCTCAGATCATATACTTCTAAAAATATTAATCATATGACTGTTAAATAGATGCAAAGGTGTACAGAATGAAAACATACTATGTGATTCGAGATGTTGAAGCCATTGTTTTCCCGATGATTGATAAGATGACTGTGCAGTCAGATCCGCTAACCGAAAACTGATATTATAGATTGATCAAAGAAACAGCCTTGCTGTCATTTTCCACTTGCCAATAGGGCAGATATTAGCAGGCCAAAAGTATATGCACTCTTTTTTTTTTGATTATTTTGTATCTTTGAAGTTGCACTATGCCAAATTTGGATATGTGTGTTAGTCAATACCCTGAGATCTGATCCGCCTACTGTGTCTGGGTGAATATCAAGTCAGGCATTCTAGCAGTAAATACTGTTTAGATAGTGACTTGCTGAATATATCAGTCAATATCAATAATATCATTTCCACGGTCCTCATATAGTGCACACTGGCTCATGGTCATCGAACGGAGACTTTGATTATGTTATTAGTAACACCTATGCTTTTACTACTATAACATGTCAAACCGTCTGCAGTGAAAAGGCCTATTAAAAGTTTCTCATCATTTCAAAAGAACTCTTACATAAAGTCCCTGCTGACACAGCAAAGTCACAGAAAAAGTATCTGTTTGAACCTCACAATGGAGCTTGTATTTGGTAAACCCATCCAGTCGTCAGACAGAGTTGTTTCAGTTGACCTCGGGAGCAGGAAGCAGAGATGCAAAAACCATTAGAGCAGCAAGAAGTGTTGTGCCACAGAGCTGTGGCGGGAGCGTGGTGACGCCTGGCCTGGCCTGTAGGCTGTCTGTTTGATCCTCTCCAGTTAGGAGAGGTGCGTCTACTCAGCATGCCAAGGCAGCAAAGGCCCCCAACCTCTGACCCCTTTTTTTAATGTTTAACTCCTGCACAACCACAACACTGAGGAGAGGAACACCTAAATGGCAATCACTGTCTTCTGTCTCATTCATCTCTCTTATTTAGGTTAAGTTTCACTCATTTAGCATTTAGTAAAGGCTTAATGACACTATTTAAGTGTATTAATTATCCACACTCTTATGTTATTGTAAGTAATTCCTGACTGAACCAATGCTGTTGCCTTCTGATGTCAGATAACAAAGCTGGCAGACATTCAGTCTGTCTCTTACCTGGTTACACGGTTACTTGGTAGCAAGAAAGGGTTCAAGCAAACCAAGGCAGCACCATGTGATTAAACCTTATACCTACTTAGTGAAAACAAAGGAGCTGATATGAAATGTCTGACGCCGGTCTGAGTATGAGCATGTGAGCTGACGTGAAATTCTGAATGTATTATTTACTTTACCCACGCTTAGTTTGGAAGAAACTTCCTACCACCGCTCCTATCACATCCTTCACTTGCGGCACAATAGGCAAACATCATTGTTGGGCCACAAACTTGCCGCATTATCTTCTGGAGAGAACAGAAAGGAAACACACGAGTCTCTGTGTAGCCTTGACATGTAGGACACTGTCATCATGATAAGGAAACGTAAAACTAACTTCGCCATCGGCTAGTGTTCAATGCTGAAAGATTGTCCTATCTGTTTTCATCAAAATACAGTCATTAAGGAGTGAATTAAAAGTAACTGCCTATTTAAATTAACCTCTGTTTTTAACAAGCAGAAAACAACAGCTGGAGGTACCCAATATGTTGATGTTTTTTCCATCTTATAATCTATGAGCACATGATGTGTTAATTAAAACCAAGTTGACAGATTTTTATGCATATTTAGGTATGCTTACAGATAAGCCCTCCAGATCTACAGGTTATTTTGTTTTTTAAAATTTATCTAACTGGATGGAGTGTGGCCTTGTCAAAGTTGTGCTGAGTGCTGTGAAAACTCTCTAGGATGTTCTCTTGTCCTCTGTTCGCACGTAATGCGACTAAACATTTCAAGTAAATTTAAAGGCTTTTCTCAGGATTCCTAATCCGTCATTATTCATTATGTCATGATTGTGTCCGTGCTTAATTCTTAATTACTCTCTGTCTTTAATTGAGTGAGCGTTCATGCTATGATGTTCAGTATCATCGGTGGGCTTTCATGATACATCAGACAAATAATATTACTCTCAGAAGAACTTTGTTTTCCAATCAGAAAATTAACCTCAGTGGCCTGAGATGGGTGTTTTTAAACTCACTCACTTAACTCACTATCTTAGTTTATTTGTAAGATTTACGTTAGTCCTCTGCAATCTAACTATATAACCCTGACCTGCATCAAACCCTCATTTATACATCTAATATCATGTCCAGCCTAATACCGAAAATATGTCTAATCTCATGTGTTAGCCATCTTTCAGTTAAGTGGTTCAGAACCGTGGGTGGCTCTTCATACAGTGTAAGCTGTTGGTGTCAAAAGGTTATGTTTAAGCTGGCCTCCTCTCTAAGATCACCACCAGATTAAGTTCAGAGGCAAAAAGTCGTCAGCATTAGCTAGCTTGGGATCTCTTATTAAATGTGTTTTTACCAAGAAAGAGAATAAAAACATACATTCTGGATCTGTTTTGTGTTCATAAATTATTTTGAAAGAAGTTAATGCTGAGCCCACTCCCCAAACTTGTCCAGTCAAGATTAGGCTAGCTTTACTTAAAAAAGTGGATCAAAGAGTGCATGAAAAGTGACACTAAAAACATGAATATAAAGTGTCATTTCTTCTCTCTATGAATAGCAAGTCAGTAACACCCTGTAGTATCCTGAATTGTTATCACTTTAGGTCAGCTACAGTTTCCAGAAGTGTTTTTATCCTGCAGCTATTTACTTTCATTCTGTGTAATCTTAATGTAATATTTAGGGGTGTAAGCCATACAGTAGTGTGAAATGAACAGGCATTTTGTAGTGTATGCCTCCTCTCTGGCACAGTCACCATGTCAGTGGTTGATAGCTCAGGAACTCCCCACCTAAGGAAAATAAAAACTGAAAGGTCCAGTCACCCAGAAATCACCTGTTCGCTTCATTTAGCCCATTTTGTCACCTCTCATACCTGGCTCTGTTAACAACAATCAAAAGTGAATCAAAGTGGTGATTAACAAGGCAGCTTGGAGCAAGACAGATCCCAGTGTACACAACACACAGTGATGCATCTAAAATGGCATGTAAATTATAGTTCACCATCATGTGAGACTATTCTTGACTAACTAGTTTATGTTCCTAGAGCGTTGGATACAATAATCAGTGCAAATAGTACCATAACCACGTACAAAACCACTAAAATTGAATAATTTCTAATTTTCAACACGCACAAACATGATCTTTGTGTTCAAAAGTACAAGAGAGAGCAAACTGCTAATTGCTCCCAGTTCATATACAGTAACTGTGGTTTCTCAATACATTAGTAAAGCACTTACCATACCCATACAACAGCCCTCAGATATCAGTGAGATAAGCACACACACAGTGTAAAAGTAATCCATTGCAGTTCTTGAATTTGTTCATAAATAACTCTGCATGGGAAAACAGGCTTGGCATGAATACTGATGGTTTAGTGGTTAGAGCGGTTGTCCTCATGAGGTGTGTGTGGTTGGGAGCTGAGCAGGTATGCACAGGTACCTTGCCTTCCCTTGCTTTGCTCGTTAAACTCTCCAGCGTCTGTGCGCGTGCATCTTAATGTGCAGTCTGTTTATGTGTAAGAAGACTGATTGTTTCTGTGTTTGAAAGTAAATTAAGTTTTGTCTATTTTGACAACCTTGGTAAAGTGGAAAACAATAGCCAGACAAAATCCCCTCAGTGGAGAAATAAAATAGCTGATAAAGAGCTAATAATACAGACATATTTCAGTGTTTAGTTCTTACCACAGAAGATAGTAGAGGTGGCCTAGAAAAAGGCATCAGAGAAAAAGAAAGTGGAGACAAAGTGACTACATGGAGAGGGAAAGGGTGCAGCTCTCATCCTGTGTCTGCTTCCTTCCTCTCATCTCTAAAACAAGGCCTGTGTCTGTAGACTGTAGTC
>JAPMOB010236132.1:0-30224 GCA_029875015.1 Lepomis gibbosus
GTGTGTGTGTGTGTAAAAATGTCTTGGGTGTAGCTTTTTAAAACCAGGTTCTCTGATGAGAAAAACGCACATATATTTTAACAACCATTATGCAGGGAAAAAAATGTCAGTCAGTCAAACCCCAAACGGATGCTTCGTTTTGCTGCTGGTTGTCGCTCTCGTATTTGCTCATCTTGCATGTCCTTGAATTAGTAGGAGAGAGCTGGAGCACAAATGACACCGAAATGAAGAAAGAAAAAACTGAGGATGACTGCGTCAGTATGCTGCTGCTCAATTTGCTGGTACATAGCCTAGTTTGGTCAAAAGAGTGTTCTCCCAGGAAGTAGTTACCTGCAAATTTCAGAGTATATACTGTAAGGCACATCGAGACTGAAATAGAAATTTTTAACCAGTCTCTGTGCACAAACACACACACACATACACATGCCTGCAGACACTTGACAGCACGAGCACATAATCAACATGCCCTCTTTCTGACTCTCATTCACCCATCTGCAGCCCTTTCCTCTGCTCTCATTTGCCCGGACAAACCTCTTGTTCCTGGCAAGAACTCCAGCCTTGCTCAAAGAGTGGGAGGCTGTGGGCTGAGTGTCTTGCAGAGTTCCTTTCTTTACGATTTAGTGTCAACCTGTTTTGATGATGTGTGTTTTGGATTTCTTTCATTACAATGGGGATTCTGAGACGCCTCTTCTTCTCTCTTAGTTGTCTTTATTCGCACACTGTGAGGGTTAAATAAAAGTGCGGATCAGTGTGTGTTTCTTCGTTGAATTCACATCCGAAGGACAAGTTCCCTCCACTCCACTTAACTGACGTCAGTGCTCCTCTCTAAGCTGTTGTTTTATGTGGGATTTATTTATTTGCAAATTAATCATTTAGTCCTCCCCCCCCCTCTTCCCTCTCAGTGTGTGCTGTATTTGGCTTTGCTCTATAATTGCGTGATGAGAAACCAGGAAAATGAGAGCGTACGCATGCATCTTAAACAGGCACACACACTCACACTTTAGTTGTCCTGTTACATATGCTGAGTTATGTGCCACATAATCCTATTAAGAGTAATGAGTGTGGATTGTGTTGTAAGAGAAAACTCCCCCGCCGTAGATCTGTCAAATTAGTCTAGACTTTGTAAATAAATCCATCCAGTAGCCTCACTACTTTTGTTAACTTTGGACAGAGCCAGGCTAGCTGTTTCCCCTCTGTTTTCTGCCTTTGTGCTAAGCTAAGCTAACTGGCTGCTTGCTGTAGCCCTATATGTAAAGGACAGACATGTGATTGGTATCCATCTATCTCATCCAACACCTAGGCTTTTTTTCCCAAAATGTTGCACTTAAGCTTTAACCCTTTGGAGCCTACCAAACCTCACTTTCCATGTTGGATTCCACAATGTCATCTGATTGATTACCTCTGGGACATACAACTGATTGATGGTCATGTGTCACCTGTCCTAACTGGTTTGTTTTCTTCACCAGGACCTGTCTCCAACTGATTACAGACTGTCCTCCGGCCATCCAGGACGAGCTGGACCTCATCAGTGCCCTCAGCCAACTGGAAGACTTCAGCGTCAGCATCTTGCCACTGCAAGGTACAGTAAAACTCTGTCTGTGTCTGGAAAGAAAATTTGCTCAGTTAACCAAAAAGTGTGCTCATGTTCCTAAATTAGTTCTCTGTGCACTTTAGGAGTCATTCATTCCAGTGTTTTTCATTTCAACTCAGACATGTAGAGGATGGCGTTACCTATGCACCCCCCCCCCTCTATCCCGCCATATGTCACTTCTTCTTGCCACTTTATATAAATATATGGTTATTTATGGATCAACTGTTGTGCAAACAACATCTGCCTGATGGCCTAATTAGGATTAAAGTATTTGGTCTCTGCATGCATGTGCTCTCTCCTACATTCTCTCTCTCTCATACACACATACACACACACGCACGCACACACACACACACACACACACAGAGACCTCCTTTTTTATTCCTGCTGTAAATCTGACCCATCAGTATTCACCTCCACACACTTACTTTTTCTCCTTTTCTGGCTCCACATCGGTACCCTATCGCAGCAGTTTCCAGGCATGGCTCTCTGTTAAAGGAAACTGTGGAGCCAGAATGAGCCAGCTTGGCCCCTCATCGCTTCACCTCTGAACCGATGTGTTGTTTGCCTCCGAGGCCTCTGCTTTCCTCCCCCCTTTGCCCTCATCAAACTGAGCTGCCAGCATAAAGCCGCTGTGACAGAGAGAGCCATAAATTGCTGTCTCTCTCTCTCTCCCCATCTCTCTCCTTGTTTCTCTCTTTTCTCTTTCTGCATCACTTATCCCCTCGTTTTTTTACTTTTTTTCACACCTCCTTTGCCCCCTTTCTCTCACTTGTCTTTCTCCTCACTCCCTGCTGTCTACCTGTATTATTTTTTTCACTGCCCACTTATTCTTACCTGTGAGACAAAGTGCGAACAGAAGAGAGTTTGGGAATAAAGTATTGCAATAGGAACGAATAAGGGAAAGAAATGACAGAGGAAAGAAACATAGACAGAGCGAATGTAAGAAAAAGAAAAACAATGGGTTTTGTATCAGTGATTATTGTATAAACCCTATTTTCAGTGCTCAAGGCCGAACTGGCTCTGTATTGCCTGCGGTGCTTTCAGACTATTCTTTTTGGACTGACTCAAGGAAACACATGTGCATACTGGTCTACACACAAAAATACACATTCTTTCTATCCCTTATAAGTTTGCACATTCTGAGATAAACATGCAGAAGTTTGAGGTGAATGGTTTAGAGCATATGTAATCCATCTTAGGCTGTCTCCTGCAGCCCCCTCTGGCTGTAGGGGATGCTTCATACACACCACCCTCCCCAGAATTCCCTCTAGGCCTCGCCCAAAGTGATGCCAAGCTATAAAGATCCTCAGCAGGGCGCAGAGAAAGCACAGAGGCTTCTGGAGATACTAAACATGCTATTTCTCAGGTTTTCAGTGCAAGTTTAGAAAAATATGGAAATTTTTTGGGGAGTTTCTGTACCTTTCTAAAAATTCACTACAGTCCTGTGAATCTAAAGCAAATAGGTAATCTCAAACAATGAGCATTGAATCTTCAAGAATTATAGTATGTAAATTTAACATACGTAATAAAAAAAGTATAAATGCACAGACTCTTGTTTTGCACTGTGAGTTCCCAGACGTGAAACAGCAAAATCATGGAAGGCACATATAAGAAATTGTGGTTGACAAGATTATAACGTTGTTATTCAAGGTTTTTTATTTGTCATTATAGAATAGGACTGCACAGTGAATTGCAGTTCTTATCGGTGTGAATAATTAAAATTAGGCTGACTTTATATTTACATACATATTAATATTTTATATATACATATTGCATATTTCAACTGTGATATTTGTGTTAAATATATGTTTGCTTTAATTTCTTCTGGGGCTGCAACTAACGATTTTTTTACTCCTTATTTAATCTATTGATTATTTTTTTGAGTAATTGGTGTGGTCTGTCAGCAAATACTGAAAAATGGCCATCACAGTTTCCCAAAGATATTCATTTTAAAATGAATGGGGGAAAAAATAGAAAACTAGCAAATCCTCACACTGAAGTCCAAATAATTTTTGCTTTAAAAAATGCTTGAATGTTATCAAAAATGTGTTAGCTTGTATTTAATGTTAAAGTCAATTTTGATTAAAATGTTCCTTTTTTCAAATGTAAAAAATTCTACAGAATAATGACGAGATTTTCCTATTATTACATGATTGTGCAAAAAACCTTATCATCATCAACATTGAGCAAAATATATCGTTAGTATTGTCAGCATTGTATTATTTTGCACACATCAAGACAGCAGCTGCATCATTTACACTCGATCGTTTGTATCATTGGCTGCTCTAGATGGAAAACAGTAATTAGCAAAACTTGTCTTTCACCCCTCCCCCTCTGCCTTCCTTCTCTCTCTTCCAGTGCGTCTGCGATCAGACCGTCTGTCTCTCATTGAAGAATGCAAAGCCCACTGCTCCACCGCCTACAAGCAGTCCACTACCCTGCTGAATCTGGCCTCACTTCTCAGAGTGGCAGGTACACACACACACACACACACACACACACACACACACACACACACACACACACACACACACACACACACACACAAAAGACATTTTGTCTGACACCACTGGCCTCATCAAATCTTTCTCTTGGGTTTTATCACGTGTGTGAGGGAAACATTCAATGAAGAGCACCCTTCCCTGGTGGCAGTTTCATGACAATAGCTCATGAGATTAAGTGGGAAAGGACCGCCCACACGAGGCACAGATATGTACCCTGGCGTGCGTGGGTACTTTCAGCGAGTGCAGCACCGACAGTTCTCACACAAGAGGGAAATTCATCTTCATGAGCGGTGTTGCAAGCAAAAATCCATACTTAAGTACACACACACACACACACACCCTGAAGGAGTGAGCAAATTTAATTCCCCAGACACATCCCTTTGTGTGCTCTCTAAACCCTTTTCTCTGCGCTCACGTTTCATGTAGTTATGACAGTCAGGGGCAGGTTCGGTGCTAGGCTGTTAAGTCACATCTGTACACCAGGATTTTTGTGAAGAGGATATATATTTCTGAACAGCAACCCATTCATAAATAGCAGCTTAAATAAGTTCATGAGACTCTGTCGCTGTCTGTTACACAGAGCTGTTTTATTCAATGGTCATTTTGCTGTTTTTATCCTCATTGTCTTCATTTTAGTCCAAATCTAAATTACTGTTCTACATAGATTATGTTTTATTATGTTTAAGATGTTATTATGAGTTCTGAGACTGCTACATTGTCCATGTAAAACATTTGGAGTTTTTGTGTTGCCTGCATTCGAGGCACATACTGCCTGGCCTCTTTGAAGCCCTGTTTTTCTGCCTGATATTGCCTTAAGAAAAGATGAAAGTATTGATCCTCATACCACATTTAAAGCTGTCAGATATGGACAAGGGGCATTCAACTTAGTAATAAATTCAATTTGTTGGACCAACTGTTTTTCAATTAGGACCAAGTTACTTAAACGTCCTTCATGTGTTTTATTTAATATGTCAACCTCATGTTTGTAATTTGCAGAAACACCTGTTTGTCCAGGTGGGATACTAAGATTTAACAGTGAAATTGGACCAAAAGACTTTAAATGCATAACCTGGCAAGTGTCTGACTATGTACAGTATGTAGAGGAAAAGGTGAAATGAAACATTTGTCTGGTTAATTCTCAGCGTGCTGTGGAATGACTTGTACTTTAAAGAGGTCTCGGCTCTTTATGCAACATCCCACACGCTCACAAACCTTGCCAGGGAATCCGCTGGTGAGCCTTGTCAAGTTTTGGTAAACAAATTTCAGTTCTTTAAGCTGAGTATTTCCCTCTTTCTATAGGTCCTAGTCCTTTTCTCTTTCTAGCTTCTCATGTTCACTTTCAAGCACGAGCTCTTGACCACAAACATGTTTATATCAGTCTTCTTGTTTTAATTCCAAATGGGATTCTCCTATATTTCGTTTTGTTTTATTTATAAGGTTTTTATCTGAGCTTTCACGTCTTCAACTTGGGATTACAAGTTGCGGATTAAATGATGAGTAATGCAATCTGCAAGTCAACACATCAAAAGTGAGTGATGTTGGCTTCCTCGATAAAGCTAAGATTAATTTAAAACAAATGTATATTTTGTGTTTTAGAACCCTTCCTACCAGCCAAAGTCCCCCTGAAACACCACCATATTCAACTAACAACAAGTTAAGATTTTGTCATGTTACTTCCTGCCCTACAAAATGACATGACCATTGTCTCTATCTATATCTACATGTTTATTTTTTATTTCTTCTTCAAGAATATGAGCTAAACCCATCTGTGTCTGCCTGTCTCTACGTGTCTGTTTCTTCCCTCTCTCTTCTGTCCCTCATCCCTTAACTCATACCTCGTTCTGTCTTCTCTCACTGAGGCCTGTCGCCAGCTAAAGGGGAACTTGCTAACCGGCCTTCTGGCATTTCTGTGTCTCTTCTGCTCACATTCAGTCAGCAGGCATCTCTCACTGTGTGGCCTCACAAAAAAATAGGCAGAGGGAGATGAGAAGAGGAATAAACAATTTTTTAAATAAATAAATGCAGGGGGGAGGCTTTTGAAGGGTGCGTAGCTCTGGGGCTCTGTGGTGAATATTTAATGCAGGTATCACCAGCACACCGCTTAAAAACCCTAAGGGTTTGGTTCTTGCCTCGGTCTACAGAAATGCTCCTTAAATCATTCAGTCCTGCGGTAGTGGTAAGAAAAAATGTTGGTTTTGTCTGAATGAATCAATAATTATGATATTCAAAATGAGAATGAAGTTGTGCTGACTTGGAAAGGGTCCCGGTGATCCAGTAAAGAGCCTCAGGAGCTCATGTTGTTGTCAAAGTGGATAACTTGAGTATTATCTATTTGTTGTTTTTTCTGACATCTTTCACCCTTTCATCCTGCTCTTTGATTGGCCCATCAACGACAGGTAAAGGCTTCAATTACTTTTCCAAGATGTCTGACTTTGATTGGCTTGAAATAAATGCCGGAGAATGTCTCCTTAAAAGCATTTGACAGCTTTTGAAAGCACCCTTTCACCAGTCACCCAAAAAATATTTGACCAACAACCCCCTGGTAGTAAACACCGTGGTTCTACCCATTACTCACTCCGCACACACACCCAGACACACACACACAAACAGAACAATCCAGTACTATCGCTTTTCTTCATGTCTTTGATCTTCAGTGTAAAAGTTTGATCAGAAGTCCTGTTTCTGCCTATGCCTCTCTTGATCGTCCTGTCCTCTCCTTTTTGTTTATTGAGCTTAGACCGGGATCAAAGGTTGTCCTTAGACGCCACATGAATTTTAACGCCCCAACAGATCCCACCAACACTGAAGATATCAAACTGAGATTTATTCCTGATTAGCGAAACAGCCACATGGTACTTTTTGATATTTCATACTCATGCTTTAAGATGAACAGACACGTCAATATCCTCATTTATGGCAGACGCCGATAAACTAATACATTACAGCTAATACATTTGGACGTCCTTACGTTCCAAACCTGTGTGTGTGTGAGAGAGAGAGAGAGAGAGTGTAGTCAGATGAAGATTTAATAAGAGGTTTATTAAGCCAGATGTTGTATGTGATGTGCAGGATTGTGGGATTTGCCATTCAGTGTGTGATGTTGACAGTTTTAAAAAACACTTTCATGTTTGTGTGCTGCTTCCATCCAGTGTCCATGTCTGCTTGAATTAATATCTGTGTGTGTGTATGTGTGTATGTATCTAGGAGATGACAAGGCTATGCGAAAAGGCCAAGTGCTGACCCTGCTCGCAGAGCAAGCTCTCCAGTGTCTGGACTTCAAGGCCTCCTACATCCACTGTCAGGACCTCATGGCTGCAGGTATGTAGTGAACCGTGAAGCCTGTAGAAAAGCTAATGTGAACCTCCTGTCTGCCTGTCTGCCTTTCCCCTCATTTGGTTCAATTATAACATTACATGGGGGCAATGATTCTCCAAAACTTTCATTAGCTGCCAAATTTGTTTGGATCTTAACAGAAACCTATCCCGGCTACAGAGCTCCACCAGAGTCACTGTCATAAAAGTGATTTATTTCTGAAAATGCTATGCATTCTCTTTTACTTTCTGAACCCTTGGATCATGGGCAACTGGACTTGGCTGAAGATACTTGAAGACGTTTCATCTCATACCGGAGATGAGGTCCCCGAAGAGGTTTAATTGCTGAGTTTCCGTACCAGTCAGTCAGAACAGAAGAAGTCTCACAGATGAGGGACGTAACTTCTTCGAGTATCATCAACCAAGTCCAGTTGCCCTTGATTTTAACCTTCCTTGGATAACTATGACCTGAATGACTGAAAACGTTCACAGATCTCTGAGTGTAAGTTCATATTTGAGTGTAAGTTTTCCAGTTAACAAACCTGAATAAACCAGAAATTAATACTTATAGGTTTTGAATGGTCTTGTCATTCTTAGATATTTACCAGGTAGCATACATAGTTGCTGGTAGAAGGTGGCATCCATCAAAAATGATTGGCTGAAGACTATTGGTTAACATTTTACTCACAAATGGTAAAAGTGGTGATGATGCTGGACAGAGATTTACCATTGTATCAGTCAGGGCAAGTAACGTGAGCCGTCAGCTAGACAGTGTGCTTCAAACAAGGTGCTTGTCAGATGGTCAAGCAGCATTGGAAACACTCTCCCTCCACACCTTTCTGATGTCTGAACTGAGGGTGTGCGTTTGACAATTTCTTTCCAAAACTGACCATCTGACACTCACACCCACTTAAGGCAGCGATTGGGTGAGATTGGGAGGTGAGAAAGCTTCTTCCTTTCAATCTTTCTTTTCATATGTACAAACTACCTTAACACTGTGAATGCCTTTCAGGAAAGATTGTCCAAAAGTACGGGCCATTATCTGCATTTTAACGATTATCGCCCCTCGCCCCTTTCCTCACGGCAGCCGGCTTTTCACCCCACCTACAATTGAGGCCAGAACAGCTTAAAAAAGTTGGCCATCCAGCATGGCTGGACAGTGGACAGTGTTTGCACTATACTGCTTATCTGGAAGTAAAATTAAAAGTAAATGCACCCACAATGTTAGTTATAATCATTGATGATCTTTGTGTGTTCAACCACAGTACACTTAAGTAAATTGACATTTTTACACTTAAGTCAAAGGTAAAAATGGCAATGACAAATAATGTTTGGCCCTTTTCACTTTGTGATTGGATTGTTTTGAAAGATATTGCCATAAAACCCGGTAGCAAGTCACCGTACCCGTAACTCAACAAGAAAGTTGTTCGTGTAACTGATCGGAATGATGATGAAAAATGTACTTTAATGGAAAAGGCCCAGGTTTGCATTTTCTGTATTTACACTGTGGTTTGTGTTGGTGCTTCTTTAAGTTGGTGCCAGTAATGGTTTGTCTTATGGTTTTAAACTCTTCTCAAACGTGACGTTGTGTCTGTTCATGCACAAGAACAATAATACAGAGAATGATATCATAATAATATTCCAATCTAGACTGCCTGCTCTACAGAGTTACCCTGAAGGGATTTAGTGTGGTCACAGCGATAATTATATTTTGTCTGCCCCCGTTTTGTGTTATACCAGTAAAAAGTGAATAGAATGTCACTGAGTCTTGCCACAGTGCTGAGTAACGGGAGACAGTGTGGATGAGGAACCAAAGGTGTCGGGAGAAAGAGAAGGTGTAATCAGATAAGCACCGGTGTTCTGTCTGTGAACACAGTGGGAATAATTGAATCTGTTTGTTGTTTTTTGACTGTGATGAAGCTGGAACAAATGTAGCACAGTTTCTACAAGGCATCGGCTGGATATTTTCTTCACATGGAAACCTGTTAGATTTATATATCCCAAGGGCTTGGAAGGTTACACTTGTCCTTACTGTTTCATCAATACCTCTGCATTTATATTATGCAAATTCTTTCATGCAGTATGTGTGTGTGATCTACCTTGGGTGGGTGTTGTTAGGCCTTGGGCTTCTATCTGATAGTTTTCAGGGTAGATTAGCAGAGACAGAAGGAGACTGATGTTGTGCGTTTCAATTTGACAATTTGACCTTGTATTTTATATAATCTCCTCTTTGCTGCGTAACCTTTGCAGTTCCTGATAACTCCGCTTGCACTTTTAATTAAAAACCATGTGACCCTTTTTTCTACTTTCCTCTCTTACCCTACTCCCCCCCCCCCTCCTTGTTTGCCTCCATCTGCTCTTCCTCCAGGTTACAGTCAAGCCTGGGATGTGTGCAGTCTGCTCGGTCAGTGTGAGGGCTATGGAGACCTGGAGGCCCGGCAGGAGCTTTTAGCCTTCGCTCTCACCCATTGTCCCCCCGACAACATCCATGGCCTCCTGGCTGCCTCCAGTGACCTGCAAACTCAGGTTGCTCTTCATCTTTCATTGTGGTTTGACCAATAAAGCTTTTAATAAACCAGTACCGATCCTCACAGCACATATAAGGTAGTTATTTTCTTTTACAACTACAGCTAATACCAGTATTTTGTACTAATAGTTAATATCTTATATACAAAATGATAACATGAATCAGCAAACAGCCAAAACCATTTAAGAGGCCCAGTCAACATTGAAATCCTAATTACTAACACTAATAACTAAAATGGAGTGAAAAGTAATCTCTTAGTCTAGCCTAGCATGACAAACAACTTGATGATAGACTGGGTGCATTCTGATCAGGTGCCGTCGTGCTGTTGCCGAAGCAACAGGTTTTGTTTTACTGTGGACGGACTGTAACATAACAGTTGTTTTTTTTAGCCTCAAGTAATCCCATAGTTTGGACACTTTCTTCTTCGCCCCTCGCTATTTTTTCTCCCTTCCTCCACTTTGCAAACAGCTGCATCATAATCACATCGTGTTCACACAGTGGAAGCACGATGTGCGACAGTAATAAGTGTCCGTGCGAAACAGTGTGATATATAGTTATATGAATTAAACGAAGCATCGATGCAAAGAATTTGCCTTCCATGTTTTTTAGTAATGGAATTAATCGATTTAATTGATGAATTGTTTCAGCCCTAAATGAATGCATTATGTCTAAGGGTTTGTGTAAGGGTGTGAAACTTAGCTCACGAGACGAGACACAAAACACAAAATGTTTCTCACATATTATTTGTGTCTTGTCTGTCACTCTGTCGCTGTTTTTAGTTTCCGTCGAGTATCAAAATGCTGCCAAACAAACGATATAAAAGTGGCGGGGGAGAATCTTCTTTGCAAATTTCACCCTCACACGCTGATATCGTGAGAGATTTTCAGCTCAACTAGAAATACCGTTCTACGAGATCTCGTCACACCCCTAATTGTATCTCGAGAAGAGTAAAGGGAAGTATATGACAAAGCAGAGGATTAAAAAAACAAAACTGGAACTAGACAATGACCTTTTTATATTAGCAGTGAAAGATATCGCACAATACTGACTCAAAAACGTCTTTTAAGGAACTCAGTGAAAACCTTGGTGTTTTTTTCCTTTTGGTTACAACCACATTTCAGTTTATCCATATATCTAATGAGATTGCTCTGCTAAAACAGCAGATTGTGTAACAAAACACCAAATCTCATCTTTTGTTTTCCTTCTTTCTCCTCCTGGTCTCCAGGTGTTATACCAGGCAGTTAACTATCAAATGGAGCCTGTTATTAAGGAGAGTGGACAAGAGGTCGACGGAACAGACTCCGTAAAGGTTTGTTTTTTAGTCTCCATGTGTTTTTTTTTTGTGTGTTAAAGTGATTACTATACCTCTGCTGTTTGTCTGAGTTTTCTCTCCTGCTATTCCAGTGTGGGTGTGTCCCTGTCCTTTTGTTCGGTTTGTGTGTTTTCCAATTGCTCCATATTTGATGAGGTGTAAATCTAGTGTTAAGGTTGCTCAGCTCCGTTGGTTTATTTATGCCTCCCCTTCTCCTCCCCTTCAGCATCACCAGCTTTATGATGCCTTGAGTGGGTGTTAATGTTTCATGACTTGCATTGCATCCTCTTTGTGTGTGGATGTGTGCTCATTTGAAGCTGTCTGTTGTCATTTTATTGCTGTATTGATGTCCGTACTCACTCGTGTGTATTTAAACCCTAGATGAGTGTGTGCACTCACTGTAGAGGTGCATTTATTTTTCTGTGTGGGTGTGTGTGTTTTTCTTTACATCTTGAGTGTATGTTTGTTTGAGTTCCTTTCATTTTCTGACCCTCAATCCCCTGTCAAATAAAGTATTGATGAAAGGCACTAAACGATTTGGCCCCGGTCCACCGGCTCTCTAAATTTGGTTTTAAAATCCTTTTCAATTGTGCAGCAGCCAGCACAGCATGGAAACTATTGGTGTGCTTTCAAAAATACTCCAAGAATGCAATTCATAGTGCAGTGCGCCATTCACCTTTTCATTTTAGTTAATTTCAAAGATGATGAAAACTTTGTGAAAAGGGGTTTCATTTTTTGGTCCTTTAGTTCTTATTATTGCCGGAATGGATGAACAATGTAGGCAAGATTGATTTAGTTTGAATGTAGATTTGCCAATGTCCGACTTGGGAATAGTTTGACATTTTGGGAAATGTTGTTTGTTTGCTTTCTGCCAGAGCGTTAGATGAGAAGATTGATACCACTCTAATGTCTGTCCATTAAATATGAAGCTACAGACAGTCCGAAGGTAACATAATCCACCTACCAGCACCTCTAAGGCTCACATATTAAAACAGTATATTATTATGAGGACTGCATTATTATATTATATTATACAAAAATATAAGTGTATGTGCCAGACTATTACTTGGCTGGGAGCCACTGCACGGCAACCAGCAGAGATCCCAGGAAGTTACTGCTCAGAGCCTAGAAGTAGTCAGGTGCATAACCACCTGTAAAACAGTAAATTGACATTTTTACGCTTTCGTTTTAGTGAGATATGGAGGTGCCGCTAGGTGGATTTTGTCTTGAATAGGTCCAGGCTGACAGTTTCCCGCCTGCTTCCATTCTTTTGCTAAGCTAATCTAACTGGCTGTATGTACCTCAGACAGATATATGAGTGGTAACTATAACACCGGAGAGCAAATAAGAATATTTCTCAAAATGTCAAACACAAGAAATTGTGTTTTCAAGGTGTTTGGTCAGCGGAAGTTTTTTAAAAATTAAATTGTGTAATCCTAGTCATGTAATGAATCTGCCCCACACCGACTGCAACTACACAACCAGGTGCTTACTCTGTGACTTTTCACACAAAGTTCTGTACAAGTGCTCACTGTCGGTCTGTCAGGCAGGGATGCGAGGGCTCTGTGCTGCCTAAACACTGCATATTGTAATTCCCTTATGCAGCATAAACACAAACTGACAAACACAAAGAGCCCTGCAGATTATTGAAGTGCTCATTTCAAGTACCTAATATGAAACTGAACACAACCATGTCTAATACCACACTGATCCTCAAGAGTCCTCAGTATAACAATACAGATGTAGCGATCAGAGAAACATTTTCATTTGCAAGAAAAAGACACTGTTCAGAGGATTCTGTAGCACTAATGCAGGATGATTTCAAAGTGGTAAAGACTCTTACAGTGGCTAGAACTGCAGGGACACCCGAGTGACACACTAGAATAAGCTGACTGTCATGTTTTTTTGGGCATCCTGTCACCTCTGTCACCTGCTTTGCCTGCAGGCCTGCGCTCCCTCTGTGGGCTCCCCTGTGGGGACAGCGGGGCACCTGCTGCACAGGACTACTACTAAGACCATGAAAGTGCTGACCACCACCGGACTGACCACCAAGTCTGTCCTGACCGCAGTCAGCGACCACCGCTGGTGGAAGGAATCGCTCAACTACCTCCGGCCACAGCAAGTAAGATCACTGTTTTTTATTGATATGATCCGTGGTGAAGCGAAAGTCGAGGGCAATAGTGGCGAGTTAACTAACCCACTGTGTTGTATTGACATATGTCTGTTTATGGATGTATAAACAGTAGTTTGTGCAACAATAACAATGAATGCAGATGTATTTGCTTTATGCTTGTTTTTAACACTGTTGTTTCCGGAGCTGCACAGTGTGTGTGTGTGTGTGTGTGTGTGTGTGTGTGTGTGAAAAGACACATTTGCAAGTCTGCCCGTGCTTCCATATCTCATACAGTCTTTCTCCCAGACTTCACAGGCCTCGTCTAAAAAACAACCAATCAAGAGCTCATCTCCTGCATAATTAATTGGCCCAACTGTTGAATATTTCAATATCTGGAGCTTTGCTGGCGGCTGGACTTGCTCAGTGGTCGCCAGGGCGGAGATTGATGGCGTCTCTGGTCTCGGCAGCCGTTTTGGGTGTGGGGGAGGAGGAGGGGGTGGTGGGGGGGGTCACATGTTTCTAAGGAAGGCGAAAAACGAAGAGGATGTGAGCTGTGGGACAGAGAGAGATGACAGTGCTGTGGGCATGTTGTGAAAGTTTAATGATGTTTTGATGGCTCCTCAGGGTCATGGCGCAGGAGCCACCAGTCAGGAAGGGGCGTGTGAGAACTCCAACCTGGAGCGTCAAGGCTGTAGCCCCTTTTATCAGGAACTCATTGATGATCCCTATGTAGACCCGGTGAGTGGCTTAAAACCAGTGTGTCTCACGGCTCATTATTTTTTTCTTCCTTTTCACTTTCCTGTTCTTATTTCTCTTCCTTTTTCCCCCTCAGGCCACCTTCTTAAATTACAGCAAAAATGCCTGAGTAGGTTTATGACTTAAGGCATTTAATGAGATTTTTTGTTTGTCTTATAACTCATAAATTCCTTCAAAAACAGTGTTGAGACAAAATGAATATTGATTTCAGACTAAGTCATTTTAATGCCAAAAGCAATTTGGAAGAACTAACAGTACTTTGCAGGAAAAGATGGATAAACTTAAGAAGGATGGTATGATAACTGCAAACAAAATTGGAGATGTAGTTAAAAAATAACAGAAGAATACTGTACCTATTAGATGGAGGGGGAGGTGAAAGCATTAAAATCCAAACGGAAAGAATATTGACGAAAGGAGTTATGGATGTAGAAAAGAACAAAAGTAAGAAAAGGAGTAGTTTGACCTTTATGCCTATAAAATGGGCGCCCAGGGCTCTGACTGGGCTTTTTACTCAGAGACACAAATCATGTGGATAGCTAAAAGAGTGGACGCGGGGGGAAACAGAGGAGGCCGATACATCTCTTCTCATGACATTTTAATAGGCCTCTCCAAATCCTTTCCTCCGCTCCATCTCCAACGTTCATCCATCTTCCATCATCCATCTACCAATAATGGTTCCCCGCGTCCATCTGTCTATGAGCCGGCTGATCAATGGGATTGGTTTTTACCTTAACACTTCCAATGACGGAAGTGGGGAGGGAGGAGAGGCTGATTGAGAGAGAAAGAGAGACAAATGCAACAAGACAGAAAGATGGATAGAGCAACAGCGGCGAAGACGGACAGGAAACATTGTGTGCTGTGCATCCTGTCACCGCTAGCTCTGAGGCCGGCGAGAGCACAAACGTCATTGTTCACCTCTTAGACACTTGCCGTACAAGAATCCTATAAATGAATTATCAAAAGGCCCTGCGTTAAAAGGCTTCATTCGGCACTAAAGTTCATTTGTTTACTCCGTCTCACATCTGTCTGACTGGAAATTAAGACGCTCAGTCACCTTAATCACATCTCCCTGTGTCATTTTCCGATTTGCACTTCACGCTTTTGGGATTCGCTTGGTGCAATAATAACTATTAGGTAGTTATTTATTACCCTCTCCTGTCCCTTCTTTCCTTTAGAGTCAAGATGTATACAAGTCCTACAAAGACGTGCCTCAGGAAAACTTTGCTGAGGTTTTGCTGAGGACCGGCAAGCTGGCTGAGACTAAAACTGAAGGACAAACGCTGTTTCCTGCTACGGAGGGTAAGCATCCAGAAAAGGCCTACACTAGTTACACAAACAGGTACTCTATAGATAATAATATAGCGTGGCCTTTTTCTTTGGGCAGCCCCCAACTAATTTTAGAATCAGCTGTCATTTAAGTCGTCTGTCGCGCAGCTTGAGCCACATGGCTACTGTCAAAAAAAATCTGTTGCGATCTAGTTTTTAAATAATATTGGAGCAGTACTTTGTTGCTACTGTAGTCTTGACTGAGACTGTGCTGTGATAGAAATAAAACTGAACTTTGCCGCAGAACAGACACACCATATTGTCTGCATCTTCCAGCCATCTGCGGCGCCAGGTTTTTTCTTTTTTCTTTTTTCTTCGTGCTTTCTGTTCATAGTAGAGTTGCACAAAGTATGAGACTGCCTTTCTCTTTCTTGTCAACAATTTGGAGGATGTGTTCATCTTGTTCAAATAACCTTTACTGGAATCGTCAGTGGACAAAACCGACCAGGGGTTACATTTTTAAGCTCACTGTGAGTGCCCATGTCGTGGCATACAGTATGAGCATAGGGCGTGCAGAAACTGATCAGAATCTATTGTTTGAGTTAACACAACCTACAAGATTTATAAAAACAAACGGTGCTTGCCCATCTTTAAGGTAGCTCCAAAATCAAAGTTGAGAGTCTTACAGAGTTGCTTCTAGCTGCTTACTGGATCATGTTGGAAAATCAGGTCCTAAATGTGCGTCTTAATTTCACTTTATTTATTTTGTGAATCATTGCTGCAGTGATTTGGCAACCTTACACCTGTTTGCTTGCTTGTGATTTTTCCTGAATTTAGAAATGCATGGCTTCTTTTTTAATATCTAAAAAACACTTAAAAAGTGCTTTCTAAATGTTAAAGCTAGACTGAGTGAGTATTGTGCAAGTCGAGTTTTTCTTTAGTGCTCCGTCTTAGTGAAACTGTGGTATATACAGAAAGTGCAGTATCACCCTGTCCCCTCCTCTCCTCATCCGTCTAGCCTGGGAGCCCATATGTGGTGGACTAGGGGACAACATGGGAAGAATCGCCTCATATTGATTAATTAATGTATACCCACGCATCCCACGGCAACAGTAAATAATGACACGTCACTGGAGCGATTCCAGAGAGATAGCATCAAGTCAAAACATCAAGGCCACGCTGCGTGATGGATCGCAGCTGCTCGCCAAAATCAATGCCACTACAAAAATAAAGAGCAAACTCATGTGTGTGTCCGTGCATGTGTGTGAGTGTTTGAATACTAATACGTGGACACTGAAGAATGCGAGGCGTATTCTTTGACCATGGAGTGCTAATGTGTAGGTATGCATACGCACATCTCTCTCTCTCTCTCTCTCTCTCACACTCACACACACACGTAAACACACACACACACACACACACACACACACACACGTAAACACATTCACACACATTCCACCAAATCCAAGCCCTCTCTCTCTGCTGCTGCTGTCATTCAATGAGTATCTCTCTTCTTAAAAGTCACCTTCCCTTCGGAGCTGCCGCGGAGTGCGACGTGTCGAGAAAGAGAAAAGCCGATCTGGACGGCACCGCGTCCGATAACAACCTTCAATTAATGACTCCCGCATCAGCCCGCCACACCGGCTGTCCTCAAAAACAGACTAGGAGATGGCCTTTAAGAAAATAAATATATTGATTTTTCACCTGGCCCAGATAAGATGGAGGTAATTAATGATGACACAAGTGGGAAGTGACTCAATGGGATTTAGCTGAGTAAGGTGCAGAAGCGGACACTTGGTGTGAAGGGAAACAGAAGCAGACATACACACTCACACACACACACACATAGACAAACAGCATGGACTGCTGCCATTTGCTGCATGTTGACCAGACCATAATCAGTTGTTTTTCACACTGCCTGCACAGGTGAAATAGTAATAAGTCACTGTCCCACCATCCAGCTAACAATTTACCCGATTTAGCTGACACAGGGAGCACAAATGAGTTTATGTATGTGTAGATGCACACAAACACACCAGTTCTCACACACCCACCCCTCCACATGTCTCTTTATCACTCTCCCTGTTTCCCGCCTCTCTCACAAGCAAAAATACGGTATGCTTTTAAGTTGGGGGTTATCTGTTCGGTGTGCGCGCATGTGTGTGTTTACCCCTCTGGTAATTCCTGTCCTGATGGTATCAGTAGCTTTAGAGAGGCATGTAATCAGCTCATTCTGAGGTGTAGCTCATTGAAACCCGGGGGGTAGGAGAGGAGGGGAGAGGAAAACGAGAAAAGGCGGAGGGTGGGCACTCTGCTTAAGAGAGCTGTTATGGCTCTTTAAACTAGTGCATCACTCTACCCCTGTTCACACATGCACACACTAAACCACCAGCTACACGTGTCAGATATTGGCTTGTGTTTTCACATGTGCATATCAGTGTGCAATTTGTTCTACAGTATATGTCTTTTCCTTTTTCCCCGCCTCTGTCTCTGTCTCCCAGTGTCCATGCTCTACTTTTCTCTGTCTGTTCCATTTTGTCTCAGGCTCTTATCACCAACACAGGCTTTTGTTCTCCTTGGGTCTGCGACTACAAAGTGATTCTGCCTGCCGCTGCTTCTCTCTGCTTTCTCCCACTGTTTCCTCAGAGTGAGTGAGTGAGTGAGTGAGTGAGTGAGTGAGTGAGTGAGTTGGAGAGTGAGTGTGTTTGTATGTGAGATTGTGCATCCTTGTGTTTGCCTGTTGTGGCCTCGAGGCCAGCGGAAAAAAGTCTACAAACAGCTTTAGGAATTGTGCTGCGTTCATGCAACATCAGCATAATATGAAGGACAGGAAAACCTTTATTCCAGCATGGGAGTGCTAGCCTTGTAGTCACAATTTAAATAGGCTGAATTAGCTAACTGCTTTGGAGTGGGTTGTTAACAGTTAAGTTAATGGGACACATTTGCATTTTAAATGTCCTGAAAAAATTAGTGCATTCCATTTTGAATTTTGTTTGTTGACATTTCTGTACTTCTTTTACCAAATGGGAGGTATCTATGATTCTGAATTGCTACTTGAAGGCTGACATGGAGGGTATTTCTGACTCAGCAGCTTTTAATTCCCTTCTGAAAGACAGATGTCTCATTCCAAAGATGCAGCTTGATTTGTGTCCATTGGGCACACATTTTGCATCACTTTCTGTACAACAGTTAGGTATATTCATGTAAGTACACAATGTAATGTACACAATATAGTTTGACAAAGCATTCCCAACTTTAAGTCCACTTACAAGCCTTTTCTGGTGCTCTAGCCGTATCACAGTTTTCATTAGTGGATGGAGTTTGCTCATATGTTGTGGAGACGGTTGAGATCTGTTGATCGGTTATTTTTATTAGAGATTGATATACTGATAATTTTCTCAATGAATCAATTGATGTTTAATCTAAAAATTTCAGCAGTTAGTGAAAAATGTCTTGTTTTGTCCAACCAGTCATTTAAAACCCAAACGACTAAGAAAAGAAAATGTTAATATTTGAGAAGCAGAAGGCAGTATTTTTTTTTGCCATTTCTGCTTGAACAATGATCAATTATCAAAATGTTTGCCCTTTTTATTTTCAGTTGATTGTTTCAACTCTACTGTTGACATGCAAGCTCAGTAGCTGTTGTGATTTCAACCATAGATCTGGAAAAGCTAGTAAATGGAGCTTTAGTTGGGATTGTTTTGTCAAAACTGCTATTTCCAAGGTCAAGAATGAACTGTCATGCTCAAGTAATGTAGAGCATACTTCCTATAGTTACTGTGTGTTATGGAATTGGGACACAGCAGTAGATTGCCCAGGGAAAACTTTAGTCAGAAACTGCTTATTCAATATCAACATGACCTCTTGGCCATATCAGGGTTCAAAAGGATGAGTTGAAACCAGTTAAACACAGATAATTTGGGGCTCTTACAATCAAACTCGTCTGTCTGTCTTTGCCGTCAATATGCATACCCTAATTTGGCATTCCGGAGATTCAACTTTAAAGTGCACTTAGATGAAGTTTGGACTCATCTCGGGAGCACTTATTAGAAGTGGGCATGTACTTACTTTTTGAATAATGAATACTCTGTGCAAGAAACCATATGCACACACACACACACACACACACACACACACACACACACACACACACACACACAGAGCCAACCAACATTTGTACACAACATATGCAAACACACTCGCACAGACAGGCACACAATAGCCCAGCGTGGAGATGGACAGAATCCCAGAACTCGGGGGATTTTTAATGATGCTTCTTGACTTTGTCTCCCCCCTTTTCTTCTTGTCTCCCTCTATTTTCACCTCCCCTCTCTATTGTCTGGCCCACAGAGAGGTGTGTTCTGTCAGGCTCTGTCTTCTGCATTAAACAAACGAGGCATGAGACTCGTCCAAGAGGGGGAGGGTTGGTTGTTAATCCTCAATGCTTTAGTTTAAGTCTCTCTCCCCCCTTACCTCTCTCTCTCTCCATCCCTCCATCCTTTTCCAGTTTTGCTGCAGCTGGCCAATGATGCATTTCCCAGAGACATGATGCTGGCTCTGTCCTACTTACTGGCCCTGCCTCAGGTAGGTGGACACACAGTCAGGCACACACACCCAGCTTTATTTTAGACACACTTAAAAACAGACTCTGGTAATAACAGTGTGTGTAACAATGTAAGTGTGATTGTATTTTAGTGAGATTCTCGCAAATGGCGAAGTGAATCCATATCCTTTATTGATCCCCTTCCTTTTTGGATGAGCTATTGTGTGAGACACTTTGCATCGACGATGCGTCAAATCAAAGTCGCACTTAAAAGGCACAAGTGTTGCTGAATAACATATAACTGTAGCAGTTCATCAAAAGCATGACATTGTGACCTAGACTGTTAGACTCATCGTATTTCAAATAGTTTCACGCCTCGCTCAATTCAATCACACATTCACACGTTTCTACAAACATTCCCACCTGTCAGCTGTTAGCCGTCTAGCTCATAAAATGAAACACAAGACAGAGAAACCTGCTGGCGACTGCAGTAGATTGTGCTCAAATCGAGGAAGAGAAATCCGTCATGAGTCTTAACACTTGCCGCATCTCCAGTGAAAAACTAAACTGCTGTAGTGGATATTGTGTAGATGGTTCCTGGAGATAAGACTGATGTTACTGACAAACTGCAACGAAGTTCTGCATGGGTTGACACTATGAACACTGTCTTTTATTGGGTATTTTGAATATTTAACTTGCTATGCAAATTTTAAATTTCTTATTTTTTGACATTATGACTGAACTTTGAAAGGTCATAAAATATTTTTTTAAATTTGATTTCAGTGGATCGCACAACCAGCTAACTTTTTTTATCCATATATTTCCGTCCATCTATCCAGGTACTGGATGCTAACAGGTGTTTCGAGAAACAGTGTCACTCTGCCTTGTCACTCCAGCTCGCTGCCTACTACTACTCCCTGCAGATTTACTCTCTCCTCATACCCTGCTTCAAGAACCAGAATCACACTCTCTACCAGGTTAGCATGGAACACCAGTTATGTGTGTGAGCGGTTGAATGAATGGAGCGTACTGGGTAGTATGCTGAAGTGGAAGGTGTCTAAGAGTCTCCATGCTCCGCCATCCTTCTTGTAATTGTCACTATGAAATTGACATGATTGATACATGATAAAAATCATACATTCTTCATATAAATTGCTTTTCTTAACCCCAAAACGCTACAATTTCTCAACAGAAATACACAGATAACTTGAAAATGACTAAAACAAAAAAGTGCAGGTTCTAGCTCAGAGCATTTTACAATCGGGGAGCACCACAGCAAAACACTGTGTCACCCAACAGTAAAAGGTGGGGTCAGTGATTTTCACTGACCCCAGTGCACCTTTTGTCAAATTCATTGAGTATCTACTCACCATCTCCTAGCTGTCCATTCTGTGTGTGCACTGAAAACAAAATCAAATGTTTGGACACAGGCCATGTAAATGGTATACAAAGTTGCTCGGAGCGAGCCACAGCAACAGGGGATGTTTGTTCTCGCTTAGTCCCAGGCTGCTGCAAGCAGTCGCACATGATACACAGCATCTCTCCCTGCTTCTGTCGGCTACTGTCCCTCTTCCACGTCCTCACTCACGAAGAACAGAGCTACACCGTGATAGTAATTAAACATAAATAACATATTACATTGTGGATGTGGGTTTTTGACAAGATAACATAGTGCTAAAACGCAGCCCATGCTATGAGTCAGCACAGACTCAAAAGTTTAAAGAGGTGGTATTATGCTAATTTTCACGTCAAAATCCTGTTTAAGGGTTGTACCAGAACAGGTTTACATAGTTTAATTTTCAAAAAACACAATTTTTTTTCAGACTGCACATTGCTGCAGCTCCTCTTTTCACCCTGTGTGTTGAATACTTTGTTCTAGCTATGGAGTGATATCTGTTGTCTAAATGATTTTTGTTGGGAGTTACAGATGCACAGTTCCTAGTTAAGGACTACTAGCCAATCAGAAGCAGAGAAGGGCGGTTCAGTGAGAAGTTGGTAATAGCCAATCAGAAGCAGAGAAGGGTGGGTCAGTGAGAAGCCCGTAAACAGCTTTGGTTCAGCTGTATATGTTGCCGACCAGCTTGGAAACATTGACTGGATAACGAGTTTCAGAGTGCTGAGTTATTAATCTGTAACGAAAGTATCTTTCATCCATAAAGTTTTAACTGAGACCTGTCTCTCCATCACAGTAACAACTTTATGTCCATTGACTGCCTGGAGGGTAGCTAGTGTTTGGAAGGGAGAGGACAGCTGTGTGCTGCTGCTCAGTGTTTTTCCACTGTGTTTTTGAGGGCGTGTGGGACTAGCCGCTTGGCGAGCGTTATATGAGGTGCATTTTCCTCTGTGACATCACAGGGATGTCAGGGAAACAGCTGGACTACAAATGAGTTGTTTTCAGTCAGATTTGTCCCTCTGGGTCAGATTTGTCCCTCCCTCCCTCCCTCCAGGGTATTTCCTAATTTAAGGCTAGTCAGAGCAGATTGTTGGCCCAAATGATCCTTTAGGTTAAGAGGTTTACAGACATAATTTTGACTGGATCGGAGGCAACCCAGTTTCATTATCAAAAACGATGAAATCAGGGGGACGATTAGAAACTGCAACATTGAGTAATTGCGAGCTAACCGGGAAGCGTCACTAATATGTTTTTGCTTGCGCTATAAAATATAAACAATGCTTACTACCTCTTCTTAGCCATGAGTTCATCAGTTCATCCACTGTCTCCTTTTTTTCTCTGCAAAACATAGCACACAAGCTGACAAGGACAGTCTGCCTCCATGTTAGTTTATTTCTAAAGTCAAGTTTGAGCACACAAGTTTCTATGTGATCCCAAGTCCGAGGAATTGCAACTCTGAAATCGTTTAGTATAAACATTAAGTGTGTGGTCCTGCGTCTTGACTGAATTTCTTTTGTGTGCATTCTTATAATTATGTTAAACATTGTTTAAACATGCCATTGTGTCTGTGGTATCCCACTATTTGAAAATTAGATAAGGTTTGAAAATCCTCTAGTGTGCATCAGGCATAATTTGCCTATTTTAGCTAAGCTTACATGTCCATGTCCATATACACGCTTGACCCCTTAACATCTATCTTTCTTTAATTCATGCTTTAGTAGTTTAGGGTGGAAAAATCATCTTATTCCAGACTGTCCTACAGCACCATGTACTCACTCACATACATTACATAATGTATAAATATTATCATAATGATTTTTATCAGTTTCTTTTTATTGAAGCTATATGATATTTACACAGCTAAGACAGCATGTTATGATTGTCCCGTCAGCTGGACAGTGGGATTGAAAGGTTAAAGCAACAACTAATCTGAAATCCGAGTCATTGTAGTTAAGTCTTGTTTCTATCTGTGTGTTACTGTGTTTAAAATACATTTTAATCACTCTTTTGGATTCAAATGCTCAAACACTGTTTGGCTTCTTAGATGGAGGGATTTGTTTGTGGCGAAGTGGAAATACAAAAGGCTTTACAGTGATGTAAAGGGCAAAACACAATCTGGCATCATAATGGAACAAACTGAAAATAACACCCAGGTTGAAAATAACTGTAATTATCATTTTACTCATCACAATAATAATCCACTTATTTATGCTTTAATCCAAAACCAACACTGGAATTGTGTGTCTATGCTCCTGTTTGTGAATGTTGTCTTAATTATAGCAGCCAGACATGATGTATAATTGACTGTCTCTGAGACGCTATTGGATTGCCCATATGTAAATTGCAAATTAATGTATTTATCAAATATGGTGGCTCACTAATGTCACATGTTGTTTTCTAAAACGATGCAAGTGGCCACAACAGTTCACTTTACATTGTTCCTTTTCTTCTTACAAAGTGAGAGAAAAAATAGGCAAACAAGACAAGAAGCAATCAGAATACACAAGTGCGAAGGGGAAGAAGGGGATAGTGGCGGAAAAAGAGTGGCGTCAGGGGGTGATTGGCTGAGAATAAGAGAAGAAATGGCTCTGACCTTTTCCGTGAGTGGACTGTGGCTCTCGTGGGTTTTAGCCTAGGTGGAAGGAGGGAGGGAAGGTAAAATGTTGAAATAAAAGAACGGAAGAGGGAAAAAGGCCAGCAGAAGAAGTGGATAAGTGTGTCCCAGTTGACATTCAAGGTCAGGACTGTGCACAAAAACTCATGCTCGCACACACACCCGCTCAAGTACGGCAACAAGCTATGCTCAACACTACACACATACAGTACTTGTGCGTTCCCACGCGCTGACACACACAATCCTCCCTGCAACCTAATGGCAGTAATCACTCCCCAACTCCTGCCTCAAGTGAAGTTCAAGTCCATTAACTTAAAATATATACAGCTTTTCCTCCTCTGCTCTGTACTTCAGCAGTTTTACCTTCATTTTTAGCTCATTTCTTCTTTTTTTCTTTCTGTCATTTCCTTTAAGTTTTTTTCTTTTTCTTTCTGTGTTATACCGAGTGTGTGCTTGTTATCGTTGTGTTCCAGGTCTGGCCTTCGTTCAGCTCTTATTGATGAGGCAGTGGCAACTTTTACAACAACACTGATAGAAGCAAGAGAGAAGAAAACCATTAAACCTTCTACCTTTGTTGCTTTCTCTCCACATTCACCATCTTTTTTTCTTCTCTCCTCCAGCATGTGCTCTCTGTGTCCCTCTGCCTTTTTAATTTTTTTTTCTCTTTAATGAATAGCTTTGTTGGCATGACAGTTCTGTTTTTATGTGTCTCCACGCCATTTCTTTCCACATTATGTTGCTTTTCCTGCTTTCGTTTCTCCCTCCTTCTACACTCTGTTTAGAGTCATTATTCACCCTATAGGCCCGTCTTGCTCTTGTCAAATCTCGGGCCTCTCCGTCCACAATACTATCTTGACAGGGCGTTCTTAATACATCTCTCTTGTGCTTTCTTTAGCTCTCTCGCTTTCCCTTATCTTTTAAGGGCACACATTGTGCAACGTGTGATATTTAATTTCAGATATGTATGACAGAGAGCGTATCAGAATTTCTTGCATGTTCTTGCTTTGCATTACCAATGAGGTTGGGGGGGTGTTACATACACAAGCTTGTGTTTTTACAGTATTTATATATGTATGTGCAAGTAGAATTGTTTGTGTGCATGCTTTTGTTCATGTGCATTGGGACTGTTGGATCTGTCGTGTGACAGCGGGTGGTGTATTTGTGTGCTGTGTTGTTTTGTGTCAAGCTGTCGTCGAGTGTTTCCCACTCTCCACTTGAAGAGCAACAACACTATATCTAAATAACTCTCGCGCTCTTTCATTCTCTTGTCACTATCACATAATTTTATACCCAAGCAATGAGACACCAAACACTCAAGCCACAGAAGTCATTCAGTTGCAAATAGGAACACAACTCTCTGAGGGTTTACTTGAGGTTTTTGATGTGTTTTTAAAGCCTCAATCAACAGTCTGTTTCCTCACTATTCTGCAGATATAAAGGTTTTGGAAGTGAAGTTGCCTGCAAAAGGGAATATTGAAACTCATGGAAACAATTAATTAAATTAACTTTATTTACAGGCCATGTTGTATAGAAATAAACCACAAGCTTTAAACGCGGATCGTATAATATGCATTACATACAATAAAAAACACATTAAACATACATATTTATAAAAGTCATATAATAAACTAATTTGTTTACTGCAATTATCCCTGTGCGGAAATTTGCTTTCTGTGTGACCCTCCTATTGTACTGTAACTATTTAGCAGCAGTGGGCAACCACAGCGCAGCCCAGGGACTAATTAAAGTTCTGTGGCCAGTACTTAGGTCAAGGACAGTCACAGGAGTAACTAGAGTACCAAACATATATTTAGACTGTGGAGGGAAACCTATAACAACACAAGTTAATCACTGAGATCTGGGAATGTGGCAGTATTTCTAAATGGAATTCAGAAAGGGCAGGACAAAAGAGCAGTCAGTGGATCTTGCAGCTTTTAGACACCTGGGTTTCTGTAAAAGAAAACAAATGCGAACATTAACATTATTGCCAATTGCGTTTCTAGCATCCTTGATGTTTTGATAATTGTACACTGGCGTGTTTCCTGTGCAATGACGGTTTATTTCTGATATTCACGTTTATGCTTGACCTCTAAATTAAGTGGTTTAGATAAACAATTAACTTGTTTTTGACCTGCCTGCTCATGTTTTCTTTTTGCTCAGCCGGACTTTTAAGCGCTATAGCAATGTGTGTGTACAACGTGTAGCCACGTTACGAGATCTAAGTAATACTTTGGTGGGTACAATTTTGCGGTTAACTTCAACCTGATTCAGTTACGTTTAGTATCTTTATTCAGACTGTGGTCCCAGAGTCAGTCCAAGTCCTAAGGTCCGCAACGCTTGCTTTCCAGTGTGTATTAATAATTTCGTAGCTTTTTAAATCAAGTGACCTCTGAAACCATTTGTTCCATTTTAAAATATTGTCTTGCATTATTTGTTACAGAGGACTTCAACATAGAGCTTTCTGCCTCTTGAAGATTCTGTTGCCCACAATTGACTTTCAAGGACTTTAACTGGTACTTTCCCATCCGATTACGACTCCCAGGCATAACGGAGCAGCACCAGGCTCAATGACATGGAGGCTGGGTTTCCATTATTCCCCAAGGCGTAATGAGCCAGTTTCCGCTTGCTCGCACTGGAAGTTTTCATTATACCAACCACAGTGCTCGTTTGCAAAATAGAAGCGCTCTTTACCGTAATTGTTCTGCTGGTGGTGTTTACACGATATTGCACAATAGCCCATGTTTATGTAAGTGTTAAGGTCTGTTTACCTGAGCTTGTCAATGTTTTAAGGTGTGAGTTTTTCTGTGTGTGTGTGAGAGAGAGAGAGAGAGAAAGAGAGACTGCTTGTGCATAATTGTAGCTGTGAATGTGCAGCCTCTGTACGGCAATGTGCTGAGCAAAGAGATTGAGATTTTTCACTCAACCATTTATCTTCGCCTGCAGTCACCATTCTCTCATTGAGTATTGATCACTCACACACGTGGTACTACACACACAAATATACATTTAAAGCATACACAGTTGTATTATAGACACACGGACCATGACTTTAAAGGATATCATGCAGAAAAGCTGCTTAGCTCTTTGAAAATCTCATTACAGCATTTAGTTTTATAATAAAAACCCACAAATCATTGTAAGATGCTTTACTTTCAATTCATATACTCTGATGGAAGTCAGTGAATTGGAAAGAATATTTTCACCTTTGTTAGGTTTATAAATTAGTATTTTGATTCTACCTGAAGGGAATTTTAACAGTGTGTACAGTGTTATGTTGTTAGATTGGAAAAATAAAGTTTACCAAAGCACTCACTAGACATAAATTGTATTAGAAGCACAGATGAAAGCGTTTCTCTAAAAGCATTGAGATCACTTGATAAAACAGCACTTTCCTTACATCTATTGATATTTTGCATTACCTGCGGTCACTGCAGATGTTTTTCAATTCATGGCCACAAAAAGGATTCAAGCTACCGGTCGCGGGAGCTGACCTCGGATGTGCCGGACCACTGAGCCAACTCCCTGTTGTTGAATTGACTGGAATAATGAGTTAGGCTGAATAACTTCTCCATCATAGAAAAACACCACAGACCCAATGACTTGGCTTTCCTCTTTTTGTACAAATGGTGCACTTGTACAAATTGCGCCCTCGTACCACAATCATTAGCAGTCTATATTTTACCCATGGGAGCCCGTAGAGCAGAGTAGCAGCAGAAAGGGCCCTATTAGACAAAGATGCACTCTAAATGCAATGCTACAACTGACTGGGAATGTTTGAGACTAAGTAGTCTCTAAACCTTTGATTAGATGCACAGGGTTGACTGTGCTAAGTTGATCCTGCTCCTCTTGCTTGTGACTTTGCAGTCTTCTTGGCAGGCTTGTACCTTTTGCGTGTGATCAGTCCCCTTCATGGTGTATTATGACCCAGCTGAGCCTTTTTATGGAGTGATTATTCCATTCAAATCGCTGCCCGGTCTCTCTCCCCCTTGCATTCCTCCTAATTATGTGCACATACTGTATACACTATTTGCAAAATTAGTACTAATGAGGCCACCACCGACTGTATAGCTAAGAGTTAGGCATGACATAAACACAGCTCATTAAGATCATTACTTGCTTACTCTCTAGAGAGGGAAGGCACGTCTGTTTTGCTATGTGATCCTTACCACACACAGACACACAAAGAGAGAGAAGATGTTTTAAATACTAGGTTAGCCCAGATCACCTTTTGGGGGTAGTTTGATTACATTCAAACAAATGGACTGTTTTTGATCATTACCCCTAATGAATATGAATTGCCATGGCTTAGTACATTGTTGGACTGCCAGACTGATGGGAAGGATAGGAGACATTTTTGCCACCCTAGCAGCGGGGCTCTAGGGATGTTTGCCCATTGGTCTTTCTGTCCTCTTTGGTCCAGACTGAAATATCTTAGCAACTGTTGGACATATGTTGCCATGCAATTTTGTACCGACATACATGGTCACCAGAGGATGAATCCTAATAACGTTTATGTTCCTGTTTACACTAGCAGCCATGAGGTTGACAACATTGGTTATTAGTGACATCTGAGAAACAGTTGTAATGATGTCCATGACATTCTTTACAGGTCTTGGAGCTCCTCAGAGAAGGAACCCTTACAACTTTGGTGATCCCCTGACATTATACTTGCTACATACCATCACATTAGCATTGTCATTGTGAGTATGTTAGCATGCTGGCATTAAAGCACACAAAGCACTGCTGTGCCCACAGCTTCACACAGTTGCTAACATGGCTGTAGATTCTTCAGCTTGTTAAAATTTCATTTATATTCTCTGCCATGCATTTTACCTGGATTTTCACAATAGGGTATTCTTTTTGTACAATGACTGAAATGATGAGAGTGTAATCTGTCGATACATATTTAAGACATAGTGCTAACATATGCAGGGCAAAACAGTGGGTGTTAAAGGGAAAACAATACTGTATGATGTAATATTAAGATGCAGTTAATCCCAATAATAAAACTTACTAACTCAAAGAGCTATTTTAATAATATTTTAAATAACATATTCAACCAGAGAGCATGGGATAAGGCAAACGTTTTTTAATGGGCGCAGGGAGGGTTGTGAGTGAAATATAATAACATGGGAAATTAAGAGTGAAAATGAGAGAGCAAGCATGGTGGAAGAGATTTGAGGCTGTGACGTTGACTTTTTATTTTTAAACTGTTCCCTCTTAAGCAGCATTACAGGAAGGAGGGGAGCGTAGAGAAAGGAGCCTGTGGCAACAGCGGTAGAATATCTAAAGGGGGAGTTTGAGAGGGCTGGCTTCCTCCCAGCTGTGCAACACCGCACTCTATCTTATGCAGTTATACTTTACATACAGTTTATCCATTCTTCCTTTTGAAAAAAAGCTATTAGTGGCTTTTTAAGATACTTTGAAATAAAAAACAAGTAATTGTTAGGAATGGGTGTTGTCTTTGCGTAATTTGAAGACTAAATGTGATTTTAAAGAAAACTTATTAGAAAGAAGAAGGATTGCAGAGTTTTTCAGTAATGAGAGAGAAGTGAGAAAGAATTTGAGAGATGCAAGAAAAACTTTGTGTTTGTGGAAGTAAGGGAGGATATAATCCAGATAGCCAAAATGACAGAGAGAGTGAAAATGCAAACAGTATTTCATCATGAAAGCCCTATTTCAGTGAAGTTCTTCAAAGATCGGCCTGTCCATCACAATTCCAGCAGACTTTATTCCCCTTCTCTATACTGTGTGCAAAATGATGCCAGCATTAAACAAATACCCTCCTACTTTTCCTCTCCTCTCCCCTCATCCTCCTCCCTCCTCTCCATTACTTTGCTTGTCCTATCTCCCCTGGCTTACCCCCTCTGACTTCCTATCTATATTCTCTACACTTTTAACATTCTCCCCTTTTTACCTCTTCTCCTCACTCTCCCTGCTGTCCCGTGTTTGAACTGTGAATCCACCACCATGACTGCCGCTAAGGCCACATCTAAAGGCCCATACATGCTGAGAGCAGGAATAGACGCACATAGATAGACACAGACACACACACACACACACAAAACTCTTTTCAAGCTCACACATTTCCAGCAGCCATAATTACCTTATGCAAATAAGATCAACAAATAAACCATCTCATCCTGCTGTGCGACAGCAATATAAGATGCCAAAAACCAAATTCAGGAGCTCATTTAATTACAGAGGTGATGAGAGAGATGGAACATTCACCTACCCTTCGCTGTGCATGACACTCAATCATAAATGTGTATCCACTGTCTAGTTCCCCAT